>JBCNJP010007523.1:0-52050 GCA_039602395.1 Deinandra increscens subsp. villosa
CGTCGTATCGGTGAGATGCATAAGGTTTTGTTGATGATCACATGAGGACATCAAAATATTGGTACGCACGATACGAGTATTAACACAATTAGGATTTCAAGGTTGATTCATGGAATGAGAGTGGCACGAGGTTCAAAATTAAGTTGAGGTTCAGCGGCACGCGACATATGATCACCCAAATCACTTTTGGCGAAAATTCAAATTTAGTGCAAAGATCTCACAAAGTGAGAGTACGCACCAGGTGGTTTTGATAGTCGAAGGGTTTTCTACACGGATATCCATATCATCTAGTATGGAAGGAGCAAATCTAGGATCAAGAGTGCTAACGGGTGTCTTCGTGAAGTCAAGTAAGGGCATGGGGCAATCCAACATATGGTAGTCACAACTACACTTTCCAAAGTACAACATGGGAGCTTAGGATTTCAATTTGAGTAGAAGTTAATGATGTTATGGGTAGTATACAATTCAGAGGAAAAATAATCCAGCAGTCTTAACCAAAAAATAAAATTCTACAAGGAATTCGTATAAAAAGGTGTTTAGTGACAACCTCAGTATAACTCTATATAGTGATCTCTCCATTTTGATGCCATTAGTGTAACTCTGTACAATGACATCTTTGTTTAATCACATATTCAATGTGTGATTTTTATTGCCCCAGAAGTTGCTTATACCTGTGGATCTCTGTCCATTAAGAAACTTCTTTTAAATTCTTTGTACAATAAAATCCACATTATGTATAATCACATAAGGATTTTATTTTATCTTTCAGTATATCATTGTCATACGGGTGAGGATTGATATATTGCTCACACTAGCCTTTATGTAAACACATCAATTATGGCATTAAGCCATTCTCAGATTCAAGATCTGATATTGCAATTTTGAATTTGCAAGTGTGTTTAAATTTGAATTTCCTGCTTAATGCAACAACCTTTTGTTGGTCAGGAAATATGCGAACAATGGATTTGTGACTCTTGAACTATTTCAAAATCAACAACCTTTACTTCTAGTTCCAGTTAAATAACTTAGGAACTTAACCTTCCATTTCAGAAGCCAGAATCCAACATTCTATCTTCTGTGTGGAATTAGAATTCCATATGGATGGTGGAAGTAGTATCCATTGTTATATGTAGTATCCAACGAGAATATATTCTTGTTGTCAAAAGACATTCGATACTAGATTTATCAGGCAAGTGGTGACGAAAATAATGATACTCAATAGGGGTGTGTATGGCAAATATTTCCTATATATCATCTTTCAAATGTTGACAAGCATCGTTTGATTCCAATCATGTGCTCAGGTCAAGGCTGTGCATGTAGGACCAGATTAGTGGAAAAATATTTCACATATCTTAAGATGATTTTAGGATTCGTCAAGCTTAGGTATTCTTTATTATGATCAGACTTAGAATTGTGATCGTATTTGTAAAGCTGGTTCTTTGACTTCATTTTGAAATGTTCTTGTACAATTCAAGAATGTTCATTGATGCTTATAGCCATAAGCACATTCACTATGATTACCGTCATAGTTATGACGTAACTTTTATGATTCTCGTTATCTGGTCTTTTAGGCTTGCCAACACAAGAGTGTCTAAGCCTAGGAAGAACATTCAATAGTTCGCTCGACTGAATGAATGATTTGGTTGTGAGTTCGTGAAAGCATGACACACAATCATTCAGGAAACTTAATCCCATGGTGGATCATAGGATCTAGTTAGGCCGTATCCTTCTATGATGTCTTGCTTACACGAATAAGTCACATACAAGAATGATTAGAATCAGGTGCATTTCATAAAGAAACATCAACTTATGTTATTAGTCTGATGTAAAATCAGTGAAAAGCAAAGTATTGATCCCAGACGAGCTAGGTCAAACAACCATTTGTTTTAAATACTATCAAGGGGTGAAAGACATGATCGAAAGAAAATGGCCTTAAAAGGGTAATTCGGATCATGTGTCCCTCGATTAAGCTTTTCTTATTTTCACGTTCTTGCAAGGCGTTCAAGATGACATGCATGCATGCGTTGGGGAAAACCCGTGAAAATCTAGTGACATTAGTTGGAATACTGACAGAGAAGTCTAATGGTTCTCCATTTTCTTTGAGCTTAACAGGGTAGTGTATAGTACCCGTTTTGTTGTACATAGATCACTGGTGCTTGTCATGATGAGGCAACAAGGGTTGCATAAATCTTTTGCCATGGGCGTTGATGCCAAATGACCATAGCAATATCAACAGCCTTTTATTGCCCTTAGAGTCAATACTATTTTCTTGGTACGGGGCTTCTGAACACGGTAGCAATCACCTATGACACACGAAGTGTCAATTGAGCATAATGCTATCAACTGGTTGAACTTTTCACTAAAGCACGCAATATATACTGGTTATATAGTAGTGAAAAGCTATAAGCCCAGATACTCGTGGGGTAACCTAGTTGAATCAAGTGATTCTTTACCATGGCCCTATGGAGAAGAGCCTTGGATGGAGCTCTTCTCCATCCAGAAATGAAACATGCATTTAAGCTTGTTTGTTATGTCATTGATACTCAAGTCTTGCATTTTTGCTGAATATCTAGAAAACATGCGACCCTGCATAATACTATCTACCTTAGAGGTTTTAGTGTTATGTTAATTAATACATGCGCATTGTATTCCTATAAGGAACACAACTACGGCGATTGGGCTCTTCAAGACATAGAGTTTATGAAAGATTGTCAGAACATTTTCTGAGTTTGTTTCAACAAGATGAAAGTTGGAGTTATTTGATTTGTCCTACTCGAGGACTGATTAAAGGGAGTATGGGATTTGTTTTCATTAGCCGTTATGAAATGATAAGCAAAGCACAATACATTAGTATTTTCGATGTACAATATTTTCTTATCATAAATTGGTAAGATTTATTTTATAAGAAAATTGAGAATTCGATTAGACAAGTTTACTTGAGACCGCCAAATGAGCCTCGGGAGCAAAATTACGTAACCAAACTGACAGTGGGTGTCAATTGCGAAATCACAGTCACAACTCTCGGTTATGAGGCCACTAAATATAGAAGGGTGTATTTTGCGATACGTTTAGCCTCATCCATGCTCACCTTAAGCGTACACATTTATAGTGCGGTGTTGAACGATACCCTAACACTACAAACATGTACAAGTAAAGCGATAGTAATCCCAAATGGTCAATGTGACAGACACGGTGTTGAACGATACTCCAATGTCTCCACCTCGGAAGGTACCCTAAACACCAAGGGCGGTGTTGAACGAAACTCCAACACTGATGTGTCGGTAAATACGTTCCAAGTATGAATTGATTTTGGACGGCATGAACTTTCAATTTATTATTACCAGACAGGGATATTAAATCAATTTTAATATTAGTGACTGTTGGACATAAATGATAAACCTTATCATCACTCGGGACATTCCTTTTCAATAACCTATTATATAAAAATACAACTAGGTTGTCGCGAGTTATGTAACCAGTCAAAAGTTAATAAATGACTTATTAAGTTTGATTGAGTTTTATAAAATTCAAAATTTTCCAAAAAACTCATTAAGGTGTACATTAGAATTTAGGTCAAGTTGTAAAGACTTTTAGAACTTGAAACCTATTGATTGTATTATCCATTTTTAAAAAATTTCGGTGTTTTAGTTGGTGCATAATACCACTATTAAACCAAGCAACAAAAACAAGCAAAACGAATATGTATTCGGCCATTAGGGTTTTGGTCTTGCTAGAGCCTTTTACTGAGACCAAATGGGTCACGGGACAAACGTACAAAACAACTACAAGGCAGGCATCTTCATGTAGCGTGCATGTTCTGTAAGCTCCCACTGACCTCGAGACGCCTCTTGACATCGATTGAATCTTTGGGTCTTCTTAATGACAACTTGTGCCAAAGTAGAAAATTTCGTAAAAAGGAAACACCTATTTACAATTTTGAACCCAAAAATATGGGTAAACCTAAAGTCTAAACTATTATAATAATGGGCCAAAACATGGGCCAAACCATAACAGTACAATAATCACGCAACAGTCAAACAAGGGTCGGGCCGAATACATATAAAATATTTTAAAAACAAATTGCAATTTTAATTGGTCAAAATAAAGTTGACCAAAATGCAATTTAATTATGCAACACAAATAAAATTCGATTCGCAACTTTCAGGCGTTTAACCCCAGTTTGCGAAACTACAGGTTTAAAATTGACCGATTCTGATTTGCGCGTGGTAATCAAGGCTCTGATACCACTATTGGGATTTGGCAGTGGTATTCGGGTCGCCCGGTGACATATTTAAGATTAAGTGACCGACGGATTAATAGTTTTTGAAAGTGTTAACCGAATTAATATATAATTAATTCTAAAACACAACGGAATATATATATATATATATATATATATATATATATATATATATATATATAACAAATTATATATATATATCAAAAAAACTATTTAATCAATTAACACAAATACCAGTACGCAACAGGATCCGATTACTTAACACGCAAACACAGAAATAACTAATTAATCTAAACTAATAGTGAGTTTAGATAAACCTTGGCGGTGTTGAACAAACGTTTAAGACACCGAGCTTCAGTGAACGAGGCGCTAGGTTGAAACGGAACGAACCAACCACTTTCGGCTCCGACGGTTGTCGCGTATCGTGATGATTCTCGTAGTCCGGTGTCACGTACCGCTACGGGATGACATTTACGACTCGTGGTCATTACGCATCGCGAGAGTACACTTTGACTTACGTCGCGTCTCGCGAGATTACGAGATCAATCAGATTCAGATCTGATTGCAACCAGAGACGGCGTACGACGAAAAGCGTCGGGCTCGCGTCGACGAGTGACGGTCATGCGACGGTAGGCGAGCGGCGGTAGTGGCGGTGGGTGATGGTAGCGACGGTGGTGACGACGGTGACACGGTCATGATCAGCAAATTTACGGCGGAGATTGGCGGCGAACTGAGCAGCGGATCTGGGCGTACGAGGTGGCGATCTCTAGACCGTAAATAAGTCTACGGGCGTTGACTGGCGGAACACCCAAACTAACAACCACGACCAAGTTATGGTGGTGCGAAGATGACCACCGGATGAGCGGTGGTGGCGATCGGCGAAAACGAAATTGGCAGAGCCGATTTTCCTCCTGGGGTTGCGTCGTGAAGAAGAAAAAAGAAAAGGAGAGTTTTCCCTTTTATTTTCTTGTCGTCTTAAATTGTTGGGTGATTAGAGTTAATCCCTAATCATCTAATATTTATTAGATGCCCACTAATTTTTGACGGGTCCCTCTCAAATTTTAAGCCCATCTCGTACGCGAGCCCATGAGCCAACGTTAGAAAAGATTTCACTAACGAATAACTCGACCGTGAATTTAAGTAAAACCACTTTTATTTAAATAACGTTCACCCATTATTATTAAGCACGTTAATAATAATAATATTTTATTATTATTAATTATCTATAACTAGTATAAATAATTTATCTATAATCAAACATTTCCGTTTCTTTTACCGGTTAACTAGTATAAGCTGTTTTGGAGTTCGTTGCACCCAGTGTAAATCTTACGGGTCGTAACTGGGTCGGGTTCAAGATTTGTCGGGTGAGGACATACAATATATATTGCATAGCTTTTTTACCTTCATCTTGAACACTTCTTCAGTTTTCCGGTTCTTAACAACTAGAACTCTTTTTACCCTTTTCAGCAGATCATAATTCTTATTATTTCTAACCAGCTTTGTGGGCATTTTTGAAGCTATTTTTAGCAGTCTTTGTTTCTCATGTTCACCCGTTCTTACCAAATCATACTCTTTCATTCTCCATTCAGCAGTTCTCCTCTTTGCTTCCTCAAACAGACTTTCAACAACAAAATTTTTAAGTATAACTCCAAGTCTTCATGATATTCCTTCGCCAATCTCTCATTTTCTGCTTCAACCCTAGCAGCATCTAGAAATTTGTTAATAGCTTAAGCTTCTTCAGTTTGAAATACTTTCTGAATAGCCAAAGCATTTTTCCGCTTGAACCAAACTTTATGCCTGAACTCCTTCTTCCGAACGACTGGTTGATTATTGTGAAGAGATACAAGTGTGAGAGCAATATCTTCCCCTTGATCTTCTAGTTGCTCATCCGTTTGACCTTCCGGTCGGATGACCGGTTAGGTTTCTATTTAAATTTCCGGTTAATCAAATTCAGCTAGAGAAATAGTTTTCAAATCACCTAACACTTGATTGATTTTCATATCAGCAAAATCACCATCCCAAATGAATTCATTTTCCTTATCATTTACCACTTCCGTTTGAATAGCAGTTTCAACACCCCTTTGATTCTTTTCAACTTCCTTCACATGCTCTTCTTCAACTGTCAATTCTTTTTCTTTATCACCTAATACACAATTCTCATCAATCACTTCCATTTCTTCTTCCCGTACCCTGCTAGTGCTTCCAGCATAAGCGTTTTCAGCCGGAATTACTACATTCTTCATAACAACCACAACTAATTTGATGTTGGTAGGAGATGCACCAGCAACCAATAGTGAAGCAAGAACCAATTGTGTCAGATTAGGATAAGGAAGAACAACAACAAGAAGCTTGTTGACCATGATATTTTCCCAAGCCTCTTCAATAGTGAAAGGATGAATGTTGGCTCTTTTAAATGTCGGCCATCTCACATTAACTGGTAGCCTATCTTCTTCATCATCCTGAGCAGTAGTTTCATCAGAAGAGAATGATTGTTGAAATATGGAGATAGTTTTCTCCTCCAGTTTGGCCACATCATCTTCACCAAGTTCTTGTGTTGGATTTGAAAAAACTACCTTCCTGTTCTGTATTTACTTCAGTGATTGGTTCCATAGGAGCTGTCTTGTCTTGAGTAAGAACAACAAATGTGGTAGTGAAAGAATTCACCTATGCTTTTAAAGATTTGTACAATTTCGTCAATTCAAGTAGTGATAAGCCATCTTCAACTGGCTTTTTACCAGTATCCTTGGAGATGGTTGAACTATCAAACCTAGTTTGATCAGTTTCAATACCCGTGGCTTCTGGGCACCTGGGATTCTCCTTTACTACATCAGTCTCCTTTGGTTCTAATGAACGACCCTTAGGATCAGAAGCAATTAGGATTATCGTATATTGGGTCTTAATTATGTTACTACTAGCACTAAGTTCCAGTTGGGACACTTGGGCAGCAGCAGCTCTTTCCACATGAATCTCTTCATCACTTATGAGATTCACCTCGTTAGATGAGTGTGGGATAGATGAAGCAGGGTCAAGGTGTTGGAATATGCTTGTGTCATAATATATAATCATATGGCTAGAACATATGAGCCTATGGGGTCACACACAAATACACAGAGATACCAAGAATATATATATATATATATATATATATATAATGTATATAGTTGTATTTACATTATGTATATAGACGCCCAAGATCAAGAGGTTATTTAATGGAAATTGATCGTTGAGTTAGACTTAATGATCAATCTAGGATATTAAATAAATAGCTAGCCTAATTAGTTTAATAAAATAGTTTGGTCCAAATTAAATAGAAGGAGAAGACTAGGGACTTAAGTGTAAGTTGTGGTAAATTAGAATACTATATAATATCCTAATCAACCAAACCCTAACTCTTTCTTTTCCCCTCTCTAAGTTTCAGCTGAAAATTCTCCCCTCTTTAGAGAACTCAGTTTTTGATCTTTGATCCAAGCAAGGACTAGCATCCGGTGGTGATCGAGGACGTGTAGTGTGCGCATCCATAGAGAAGCTTTTCGGATAGAGCTTAGTTTCACCATCAACAATAAAGCATTCTCCTAAGGTGACTATTGTAGTTTAATTTCATGTTCATCATCTATTCAATATGTTGATCCTGGTGTAGTGCTTGTTTTATTCCGCTAGGTTAATTTTCTGTGAACCCTAAAAGCACTAATAGTGGTATCACGAGCCATCATATTGGAATATGATGAACCCTAATGATTATGGATAAAAAATGAGTTCTTTCAGAAGTCATAATCATAATATAAGTTGTTATTTTTATTTGAGATCCACAAAACAACTAGCTTTTTTTGCGCACATCGGTCTGAAACGGGTCGTTCTAACGACACGAGTCGTTTCGGCAATAAGTGTATCGTAACGAGCCGTTACACGATAACGGGTCGTTATAGTATATATTTTTGTAACACCCCAAAATTTCATAACTTGAATTATATACGTGTGTTATACTTGTTAGGTAGCTGAAACGTATATTGATATGGTTTATGGGTTGATATATGGGTAAAGGGTAACGATTTGCAGAATGCTATACATATTTATATATACATATGATATATGTGTTAGATAGCCAAACGTGATGAAACGTATGAAAAATGCATGTTTACCCATTAACGGGCATTGAATTGATAAAAGGTAGTGTTATATGAAAAATACACGTGTTAGTTAATGAAATGTGATGATATACGTGTTTTTATAACAAGAATAATTGATATATGTGATATCAAATGAAATATGTGTTTAGAAGTTGATATGATAGAAATACATGATAACCGGAAGAAAATACGTGTACACGATTGTATTATGTTAGATATATAGGTAAGTATATACATACATATATATATATATATATATTCTAATGGCTTAAATGCATGTGGAATATTCATTTGATGAATATATACATGGGAATACGTGTTCGAATAGTTAAACATGTGAAAAATAAATAAGAACGTATCCTTACCTTAAAATGATGGTTAAAAATGAATAAATACGTAACGTATACGAGTATTATAAGTATATATATGTATTTAAATGAACCCGAGGCTTAGGAGTTATTATAAATATATCCTAAAGTGATTCGGGACATGAAATGATAAGTATCTAAATTAGAAGGGCTAAAATATGAATTTACAGAAAATATATATAAATATATATATATATATATATATATATATATATATATATATATATATATATACGAATGTATATAAACCTTATCAAACATATTCCAAGACCTAAAACTATTAGAATCATGTTCCATAATGTTTTGGTACATAAAATAATAAAAGAATAAAAGTGCGGGTGGCCACAGTTGCCCAAGGAACTAACGTGCTTATAATATTTCGTATAACTTTTTTATACCTAATGATTATTTGCACAAGAGAGGGTCTAGGAGACCCAAACTACTTTAAGTACTGAATAATCTAAAGGTTATGTTTTGATATAATATTGTTGTATTATTATCGGCTAAATGGTTAAATGATTACCGGTTAAATGGTTAACGGTTAAATGGTAAAATGTTTTTGCTATAATTATCTTATGTCTTATACCTAATAAATGTTTAAAGGTTATATGTTATGTTTTATACTTGATAAATATTTGATAAAAGGGGGCCGTTAGGCCCAAGTGTTGGAATAAACTTTCGAAAAAAGGTAAGTTTTTTGAAAACGTAGAACTCACCAGCGTAAGCTGACCTTTCCAAAAACATATGTATGTCAGGTGATGACGATGTTTAATGTAGCAAGGAAAGGGATTTGGTGAGGACAGACTAGGTGGGCAAGCTATCAGGAAAGGACTCGGTAGTAGACTGGCAATAGATATAGATAAGATCTAGTTGTTAGATTATGTTGTATCGTCCTTACTGTTGTACTTGGCTTATATATAATTAAAAAGTTTTTAATTTCCCGCTGCTTAGTTATCTCTGTTGTACCATGTGTTCATGAGTAAATCCGATTAGTGACCCCTCCTGGTGCCAAGTCTGGGCATTGAAGGTTACGTCCCTATCGATTTCTAATCAACTTCCTGAGGCTTTGACAAGAAGAATATCCAATGAAGCTGCCACAAGTGGAGCTTGTTCCAAAGAAGCATTTAGTAGAAACAGATTCTTGATAAACGGCAAACGGAAGCGGTCCGAGGTAGGAGAAAGTCTTGAAGACAATGATGACAGATGCTACAAGAAGGCTAAGGGAGCTTCTGGAGAAAGAAAGTCGATATGCCACATGTGTGAGAAACGTCATCATGAGGATTTCACGTGGAGATCAAACCGTTGTTGCAACTGTGGCCAGGATGATCACTTCTTCTGCATGTGTGCGGAGTTGAAGAAATGTTTCGAATATAGGAATTTAGGACAAAACAGAGCGGACTGTCCTAGGAGGATGAAAGCTCGGGAACCGTTGAAGATGAAAAGAGGTGTGAACAAGCCAATTGTCACACATGTCATAAGAACAAAGAAGTCGATGGAGCACTCGAAGCTCTGGAGAATGGAGTCAGGGCTCTTAGTATTGCAGGCACAGAACTTGAGGTTACATCCAGTGTAGTTTTAGGTACGCGTACATCGATAACGTGCCCACGTATGTATTATTAAAACTTCGATATTATATTACGTAGGTTATATATATTTATGTACGAAGAGACCCTTTTTAGACGGAAATGCCCTTAGGAAGGAATGTTACGATTGCGTAAATTACTTGTTAGGTTATTCCGAAATAACATTAGGTAATTTTGAAAACGTTGAGATAACAATGAATTAACCTGCAGAATGCTACGCGCGAATCGTCTATAACCGGAGGAAGACTCGACGTCAAACGCAAGGATCATGAAGGCTCAATAGTAAAGATCACTTAGGTAATCAAGACGTGGAAATTCACAGGTCAAGAGGCAAGTCATACTCGACGTATGTTATTGACTCGGAGGTAGAACAAAGGGAGCTGAAGAACGTACGAGTGAAGTATCAATTCCCGAATGAAGTATCCAGAGAATCCAACGAACATCTCGTCTGATAAAGAAATGGAATTTCAAAATCAACTCAACGCCAGAAGTAGAGGCACCGTACCAAGTATCTCCGTTAGAAGCAACAAAATTTCTTTAGGTCAAGTACCTCACCTTAGGATGCTCCAGCAATTTCAAAAACAAGGGAAGCCAAGGATATGCGTAGACTACAAGAAGATAAGGAAGCTATCGATCATAAGCAAATATCTTTACCAAGGATTAGCAAACCATTCAACCCGCTACAAGAAGCAAGACGATTCTCCGATGTCGATCTGAAGTTCGATTAACACCAGCTAAAGGATTAAGAGTAAGCCTATAAAGAGAATGGCTTTACAGAAGCAAAATGATCACTACGAGTTATTAGTAATGTTTGTTAAAATAAACAGACGCCCTTTCAAACCGAGAATCTTGTGGCTAAGCTTGCTGACAAATGACGTTCTCGAGGAGTGGAGAAGAATGCATAAGGCATTAGAAGAAAATCAGAAGGATGTTAGATGTAAGATTCGGAAGCGTGCAGATTGGAAAAACAAAGCTTATATGATCAACGTGAGAATTACCCTAATAGATCCCTTCGAAACAGAAACAGTAATACGTTGGAAGCCGCAAGACTTTCTAAGGATCGTAAAACCATTTGGTTGACTAAGAAGATGTCAAGTCCTTTTGGAATCCTAACCAGTAGCAAGCATGAAAGGAAGTAATGAACGGATTAACTTAGGCATCAGTACAATCATTACCGATTAGGACTAGTGGAGAAGGAATTTGCAGCAGTAGTGTTTACACTCAAGAGATGCAAAACATTAAATGAGGTTGTGTACAGGATGTCCAAACTAGTTATCTTAAGTAAGTAATAAATAGTCATGAATTATACTGATCTTGTTGTGGTTAGAATAGTAATACCGTCCTACACTAGACTAGTAGTAGTACGCCTCTAGTTGTATCAAGGGTGTGGTGGATACGCCACTGGTACATCCTATATATATACACCTGAGGTATAACCATAAGTGGCACTAGGATTAGTCTCGTGCAGGTAGGTATTACGGGCCACTATGGAAAACGAATCAGTAGCATTCATGAATATGTATCACTTACTAATGAACAAGTGAGGGACTGTTGATATCCAGAAGTAAAGTTCAAATCTTGCAGCAGGCAGATAAATGTTTAACGTACGCAGAAGGTTAAACTGAGTAGCAGAAGCTTCATGATAAATTTCAACCTTAGGAAATTTCAAAACGTATCTTAGTTGAGTTCATAACCAAGCTACCCTATATATAACTAAGAGTTATGACACCACTTAGATAATATGAGATTGATTAAAGGAAGAATTCCTTTATTTCGAGAAACGTATTTCTCTCAAAATGTCATCTAGATCGTTCCTCAGAAAATTCTAGCCTAAAAGAATTAATATACGTGATGGAAATACGGTCCAAATTTCAAAGTGGAACGAAATTATGTGGATAGAATAGTTAAAGCATTACCTTATAGGTAATAAATGATAGATTGTCATAGAGAGTTTGTTGCGATATTAAAATCGTAACCTAGGATCCAGGTGGTACATATGAAAAGAATGCATTAGATGCATGAGAAAAGGTCCCGGATTAATCCTAAAAAGAAAGGTGAAAAGGTAAAGATATCATTGTGAGTTAAATCATAGTTTGAGCAAGTTTCGAGGACGAAACTTATTTAAGGGGGTAGAGTTGTAACACCCCAAAATTTCATAACTTGAATTATATACGTGTGTTATACGTGTTAAGTAGCTGAAACGTATATTGATATGGTTTATGGGTTGATAAATGGGTAAAGGGTAACGATTTGCAGAATGCTATACATATATATATATATATATATATATATATATATATATATATATATATAATATATGTGTTAGATAGCCAAACGTGATGAAACGTATGAAAAATGCATGGTTACCCAATAATGGGTATTGAATTGATAAAAGGTAGTGTTATATGAACAATACATGTGTTAGTTAACGAAATGTGATAGATACGTGTTTTTATAACAAGAATAATTGATATATGTAATATCAAAATGAAATACGTGTTTAGAAGTTGCAATGATAGAAATACATGATAACCGGAAGAAAATACGTGTACACAATTGTATTATGTTAGATATATGGGTAAGTATATACATATATATATTCTAATGGTTTAAATGCATGTGGAATATTCATTTGATGAATATATACATGAGAATACGTGTCTGAATAGTTAAACATGTCAAAAAATAAATAAGAGTGTATCCTTACGTTAAAATGATGGTTAAAAATGAATAAATACTTATCGTATACGAGTATTATACATATTTATATTTATTTCAATGAACCCGAGTCTTAGGAGTTATTATAAATATATCCTAAAGTGATACGGGATATGAAATGATAAGTATCTAAAGTAGAAGGGATAAATATGAATTTATGGAAAATATATATAAATATATATAGATATACGAATGTATATAAACCTTATTGAACGTAATCCAAGCCCTAAAACTATTAGAATTATGTTCAATAATGTTTTGGTACATAAAATAATAAAAGAATAAAAATTGGAGGGACTAAAGTGCAAAATAGTGAAAGATATATATATATATATATATATATTTTATATATATATATATATATATATATATAGTAGACGCTCAATCGAGAATTAAAAAATACCAGAACTGCGAGAACCAATTTCAGCCACTTATTTTTAAATTCATATGTTTTTAATTTATTTAATTATATACAAACCGTTGGAGGGCAAAATAGGAACATAAATGTGAGTTATGTAATTTACGGCCGAATTCTCGAGGAAGCCAAGTATGTGTTTTGCAGTAGTTATCGTGTCAAATCTGGTTCATTAATCATGTTCCCCCAAAATTGAAATCGAAATTAAAATCAGATTCCGACCTTAATATCATCTTCATCCCCAAAATCTTTGAGAATATTTAGAAAAGTTATTCGCTCCTCCTCAAAATCATCCTCGTCCCCAAAACCAATCGATAATAAACCCGATTCTAGGTCAATTCTACGCCGTTCCTCAGTTTCGCGCCCCTCCCTATCACCCTACGTCGTTCCTCAGCGATAACAAGAACAAATTGGTCACTGGTCTGACGAATCGGACGAGCGGCTGTTCAAATTAGTCATGGAGGCTCTTTCAAAAATTCACAAAATTGGGAGATGATCGGACGAGCGGATAGATAAGTTTGGTCATTTTTACCTTTAAAATAGATAAACTTAATAATTGAATATTATTAAGATAATAAGATGTTAAAATAAACATAGGAAGTGTTTATTATATTAACCTTGCATTAACGCCATACAATACGCAATTAGGTTTAATTGGAAGGCATAGCGGAGGTTTTGCCTGAATTAACTGCCTAAGAGTATAAGGTGAGTTCTATGAGCTCACTCTTTAAATTTTTTAAATGTTTTAAATGTTTTCGGACTGATATACATACAAATGCTATGAAAATATCTTCAGATGGTTTATAACCGAAATATTGCCTATTTTAGCTGTTAGAATTGTTAAAAGGTTTTTGATTGATGTATACGTGAAAGGTTATGAAAATATTAATAAAATGATTATTGATGAAATATTTTATAAGTATTAAACTGCTAAATGGATGTTGATTTGAAATATACGTGAAAAGGTTGTGATAATAGTTACGGGTGAAAAGTCCTAAAATGTTAAACTCCTAAATTGCTTTAGGAATGTTATATATGAGAAATGTTAAGGAAGTGTGTTAAAATGCCTTTTACATGTTTTGTGTAAATACACATACGTGAAATGTTTAAGGCCTATAACTGTTATAAATAATGATTACCTGTTATAAACTGTTTTCGGGAAGGTTATAATAAACGAGTAATGTAAAGGACGAAACATTTATATAAAGTTTTGAGAAATGGTAAATGTGAATGTTTGGTCTAAGCTTATGTATGTGAATAAGTTTCGGGTAAATATGATCTTATTAGCCTTGTTGTGATTGTAAGATGTAATCTATACTGGGATGATTCTATATCATATCCATTGTATTTAAGGTGTGGTGGATACGTTGCGGTACTTCCTATATATAAACACCCGTAATATAATAGGAAATGTTATAGAATCAGTTCAGTATAGGTTTCACTGAAGTTTAACAAGACCCATAACATTATATTTATAAAACTTTTATTTCCATATACGGGTGATGGACTGGTGTTAAAAAGGTTATGAGTCCAAATACAAAGGTTATTTAAATGGACTTTTGAAAAGGTTTAAAAGGTTGAAAAGGTTTTAATGTAAGCGGATATTGTCTAGTGAAAAGGGAAATGGTGGTTGTACAACTAGAAGCGGGGAATGACGACGGTTCTCCGGGGTAGCGACGGCTGCTCTATTGAAAAGGTATTTGGGTGGCCACGGTTACCCAAGGAACTAACGTGCTTATAATATTTCATATAACTCTTTTATACTTAATGATTATTTGCACAAGAGAGGGTCTAGGAGACTCAAACTACTTTAAGTACTGAATAATCTAAAGGTTATGTTTTGATATAATACTGTTGTGTTATTATCGGCTAAATGGTTAAATGGTTAAATGGTTAAATGGTTAACGGTTAAATGGTAAAATGTTTTTGCTATAATTATGTTATGTCTTATAATTAATAAATGTTTAAAGGTTATGTTTTGGTATAATTCTGTTATGTTTTATACTTGATAAATATTTGATAAAAGGGGGCCGTTAAGCCCAAGCGTTGGAATAAACTTTCGAGACAAATGTAACGTTTTTTAAAAACGTAGAACTCACCAGCATAAGATGACCTCTCCAAAAACATATGTATGTCAGGTGATGACGATGTTTAAGGTAGCAAGGAAAGGGCTTTGGTGAGGACAGACTAGTGGGCAAGCTATCAGGAAAGGACTCGGTAGTAGACTGGCAATAGACATATATAAGATCTAGTTGTTAGATTATGTTGTATTGTCCTTACTGTTGTACTTGGCTTATATATAATTGAAAAGTTTTTAATTTCCGCTGACTAGTTATCTCTGTTGTACCATGTGTTTATGAGTAAATCCGATTAGTGACCCTCCTGGTGCCAAGTCTGGGAGTGGGCGTCACAGTTTTATTATGAATGTGCAGAACCGATGAAAACCTAGACCCATATGTGTTTTATATTTTGTCTTGATTGATTGTTGTGATGTTTGGGTTTTACTTTGGTAGCTATTTTTTCGGCTTTGTATTCTATTTTTCTTTTCATCATTGTAGCCATTGTTTCGGCATTTTTGTAAGAGTAGTTCATTTTAGATCTACTGTATTTGCTTAATCTTATTGTAATCGAGACAAAGACTCATGATGATGATGACGGAATTGAAAAACACGCGATTTCCGTCGCTGCTGGACAACCTGTATGAAATGCGTTTTGTCGAAGATTGGCTATTACAAAGTTGCTGAAATTTTTTCTGGAGGTTCCCAAGACATAGGGCTATAACATTGCAGAAGGCTACAAGAATTAGGGAAGACTCATTCCACGAGCTTTTGGGCCCGCAAGCTGCTGGATTTTTCTGGAAAAATTTGAATATAATTTCACATTTGGGCTTCACTTGCTCTTTGTGGTCTTAGAGAAAGTGGGAGCCCATTATGATTTTATGTAGGCCCGACCTAGTTGACCCACTTGGCCCGTCATGATGGCCCACAAGTCAAAGTATAGGATTTCACCGGTTAATGTTTTGCACATCTATATATGTATGGTTTTGAATTGTTGGTTGTGTTTTATTTATATATTGAGAATGTGTTCTGAAATAAATAAAGTAAAAAAATCAACTTTTAAAACTTAGTTTGAAATTGGATTTTAAAATTTTAAAATACCCGAGCGTAACGACTCGTTATTGTCAAACGAGTCGTTATACCTCGAAGGGTCCTAACGGGCCGTTACATGGTAACGAGCCATTACGACATATTTGAATTACATAATAAATCAAATAACAATACCCGTATTTACATTTAAGTCGTGTCGTCCACTTTGATTGAAAACACTCGCAGCTTCTTTTCGTCATAAACCAGGTGAGACGTTGCAAATTGAAAGTCCTGAGGTAATTATTATCTATGCGTCAGACCTTACATATTATAATTACACGTATTCAAATTGGATGACTTAATCGAGTACCCTAACCAGGTGAGACGTTGTACCCGAGGCAAAGATAGGACAAACATGCCAGTTTGACACTAGGTGCCTATTCACTAGTGCTATCGGTCCCATAAGATCTAAGAATTACACATGTAAAGCAATTGGTCATCGTGACTTATCAATCGAATTTATTATTAAATGCATATGACAGACGCATGCACTTAAGGTAAAATGTTGATGAGGATCTTAGCCTTTTTAGTAAAATTAATTTTTATTTAAACAAACGGTATTTAAGTTTTTAAAAAGGATTATTATAAAAAATACTAATATTAAAACTTTGAATGAATTGTAGATGTCATCATCCACTGAACTATCAAATCTACTATTAGGTCAGTTCTTGAAAGAGAAGTTAACCGAGATCAACTTCACTGATAGGTATCGACAGCTAAGGATTTGTGACAATCCGTCTTTTCAGATCCTTTCCTGATTTTAACTGAATTTAAACTTTAATAAATGTTGTGTGAACATTTATGTGTTGACTGTGTTGACCTTAACAAATTAGGTTTTTGTATAACCATCACTATACGAGCACGCACTTAAAGTCTAGAAGTTTGTATTCTATGATTTTACATATGTTGTAATTTTACGTGAAGGTTTTGTCATTCTATGTAACAATTAAAGCGACAATTTTATGTGATATGTATGTATATATTCACGTAACTTATTCGTGATTTTATGTGACAACATATCACGTAGTTATACGTAAACTTTTATGATTTTATGCGAGTTTAAACGTATAAGAGTGGATTGAAATCTATGATTTTATGTGAACTTAAAATATATATTTATTAATTAGTATTCGTGATTTTAGGTGAACGTAAAAAGGGTTATAAATTATAAACGTCACACGTTAAATATGCCTTGACATATGCACGTTTAGTCGTCATCCAAGTTATCTCCGATAAATCCCATTAGAGCGTGTAAACATCTTTTAACTTGAGGGGCTAGTTTTGCCAAATCCTAAACTCCTTTTTCTTAACCAAACTTAGAGGGACTACACCTGTAATTACCAGAAACTCGTCTCCTGTAGTGTAAGTTTTAAGGGACTGTGTTTGTCATTATGGCAAAGTCAATTAAATGTCTTAAGGAAACCGTCGACCATCCAAATTCGATAAACGGTTTCCCATTCAAATCTTGATATGATTGAACTGATTCATAACCCAACCATTTTGATTCATCATCGTCATTTTCCTTCCAAAGCTCTTTCTCTCGTGAATCGTCACTCTAGTTTCTCTCTGACGACCCGCCACCAGAAAACTCGGACGAGCCACCTCGAGGAAACCCGCATACCGTGAATCTTTCAGAAAAACCTCGAACCAGACGTGCACTCGACGAAAATGGTGAAATTGGAGGCTCTCGGTCATTGTACTCGCCGCCGACGATTACCTCAGTTCAACCGTCCACCGGAGCTCATCGCTGTCACACCCCCAAATTAACCACTAACGGAGTTTATACCGTTAAGGGGTGCGACTAGACCAGGACCACAACCATTAGTTACAAATACTAAACGAATCAGAGTAAAGTCCAAAACATTCATTTCAAACAGTTTCAAAAGTTACGCAGCGGAATTAAAACATAAATATCTTAGCACTAGCCACGTGCTTTACAAATCATTGTTTCAAGTCAAAATCCCAAGTTAGTTTAAAGAAGGTAAAGGTCTTCACGTGCCATGCCAACCTTCAATGGATACTCTTCAACGATCTGCAAAAGTGAAAACCACGCAAGTGTCAACCTAACGGTTGGTGAGTTCACAGTGGGCATGTCATGCATTGGCCCGGTCTCATAATCATAAACGTGTCAACATATGTATTCGTAATATTTGTTTGTGAAAAGCAATGCTCAGTTATATACGCCAATTTATAAACATTTGTTGTTTAGTAAGGTTATTGTCCGTAACAGAGTTATCAGGTATGTACTAGTCTTGTATAATTAAAGTGCTCAACCGATATCGCGGGTAGCTAATCCGTTGTTTCCATGCACTAAGGAAGTTTGTACCAAAGCTGACGATTAAGTATAGTAGAGGCAGAGCCTTCAGCCATTTTGTTTTGCGGACATTCGTCATCGCGGCTTTGCCTCCCCCGTGTCCTCTCGGGATCACGGTCAGATAGGCTGATATTGTACCTCCGTGCACCTCCAGTGTCACGAGGCGGAGTTTGTCAAACTCCAGTAGATCTACCCAACATCCCCTCGCTTTACAATTAATGGCACAATTAAGTTGAGGACTTTTTCAGTTAAAAAGGCAATCCTTAGAAATCATGTGATATCATGTGGTTTAGACTTTAACCTACACTAGCCATATTAAAACGGTTTTCGTTTCAGAAAATAGTTTGTTAAGTTTCACAAGTGTTTCCCATAAAACACTTCAAGTTCGTCAAGTAGATGCATAGCATTCTAAGTTTTCAGTTTCATCAAGTGGTGCATAGCACTCGTAAAGTTGTCAGCGTTGTTTTCCATTAAGTTATTCAGTGTGTCCCAAACGGGCTCACAGTAAACGGGTTAGTGACACTCACCTTTGGTTGCACTGCTACACTTGTTATATAATCCAAGTTTTGCTTAATGAAGACCTATGAACACGTTTAGGTCTTAAGTATTAGTTTTGTGTCTTATCTTTACTTAACGTCACTATAGCCCATAACATAGCACGTTGGAACTATGACTCGACATACAGACACACGATACCGATGGTTGATCATAAACAAGGGTTCATATATATCAGAAATCAAGGCATGTATCATCATGGCATAATCATGTAAGTCATGGCATAACATTCAAGCAATTTATACAAGTTTGGTTTTATTTTTTTTAGGTCAGGTCTTAGTTTCGCTAGCATAGTTTCGCTAGGCAGTTTCGCTGTGTGCACGGGCAGCACTTTCGCTAGGCAATACCCGATGACACAGTTTCGCTAGGCTAGTTTCGCTCGAAACTGTTGGCACAGTTTCGCTAGCCTAGTTTCGCCCGAAACTGGTTTGAACTTTCGTTCAGGGAATTTCGCTCGGTAGATTCGCTCGAGCTGGTCTGGTTGGTTTACCCGGCGACACTGCAGTTTCGCTGCATAGTGTCGCTGGTTGAAGATATACATAGTTTCGCTGGACAATTTTGCCCAGAGAACACCACAGTTTCGCTGGTCGTGAAAAACACATAAATCAGCCTAAAAATCAATCTAACAGCTTCCATATTACATGCAATTCATTATCTAGCATTCATAACCATTTACCAACATAAATCAGTAAGCTTTAGCACCTTAAACATGCATTTTTATCATCAAATCACCAAAAACACATTTTAACCTAAAATAACCTAATCTAGCATAAATCTTCAACATGGATGGATTTCACACGTAAAGTTACTGACTTTATTGTAGATCTATCATTCCTAGACAACATATCAGAAGATCAAGCGATTTCATGGAGGTTTGGTCATGCTTTAAAGTAAAATACCAAGAAAAACACATATAAATGCATAAAGAATGGTTTTGGGGACTCACGATTCGATCTAGGGCCAAATGGATGAGATGAGATGATGGTTCCTTGATGGTTCTTGGCTGGAATCAGCTGGTCCAGAATATCTCAGGAGAGTGTGTGTGTGTTTTGTGTAAATGAGGCAAAATGGGAGAACTAGGGTTTATTAAGATTATTTATATCAGAGGCTAGTTTCGCTGGCAGTTTCGCTGGCCAGGCGAAACTGGCTCTGATTACAAGTGATCCAACAGACTGCCGGGCGACATTATAGTTTCGCCCGGTAGTTTCGCTGGTTACCCAAAAGTGGTCAGTTTCACATTTTAAGCAAGATAAACACGATTAATAAATTGTCATGCTATTCATAGTACTAAATCATGTATTTAAATCACTTTGCACATAATGACAATAAATAGTTAAACACATAACACATATGGACGGGTTCGGTGATCAACCAAAGGACGTGGACGTATTCGGCCTAGTTGAGCATTAGTTACTAAGTTAACACTTATAACGTAACTAACGGAATTGTCTAACGGAAGTAAACCTTGAAATTCTCGGATGTCACATCATCCCCTTGTGATTGGAATTTTCGTCCCGAAAATTATTCTTGCGTCGTAGCGTTCGCAGCCTCGGCTGTCGTCGGTGCTGGGTGAAAGAAAGCAAAAGTTTTAGGGTTGCCACATCCTCCTCCTGTTAAAGGAATTTTGGTCCCCAAAATTAAATCATACCTTGAGTTTCTGTGGACGTGTGCTCGAACAAGTGAGGATACTTCTTCTTCATCTGATCCTCTCGTTCCCAAGTATATTCTGGTCCACGTTTTGAGTTCCATCGAACCTTGACGATCGGAATCTTGCTACGTTTGAGGGCTTTCTCCTCGCGTCCCATGATTTCTACTGGTTGCTCAATGAATCTTAAATGTTCATCAATTTCCAATTCCTCCAAAGGAATTATTTCGATGTCTTCAGCCAGACATTTCTTTAGGTGAAACACGTTGTGAACTCCATCGAGTTCAGCAGGGAGTTGTAATCGATAGGCCACCGGGCCTACTTCCCCGATGATTTCAAACGGTCCAATATAGCGAGGATTTAGCTTTCCACGCTTTCCGAAGCGTATCACACCTTTCCAGGGAGACACCTTCAATAGTACCTTGTCGCCTACCTCGAACTTCAAAGGTTTACAGCGTTTGTCGGCATAGCTCTTTTGTCTGTCACGTGCTGCGGCTATCCGTTTTCTGATTTGTATAATTCGTTCTGTGGTATCATGAATAATTTCCGGCCCAGTGAGTCCTTTCTCACCCGTTTCAGCCCAACACACGGGCGATCTGCATTTTCTGCCATAAAGAGCTTTAAAAGGTGCAGCACCGATACTTGAATGATAACTGTTGTTGTAGGAGAACTCCACCAATGGAAGGTGAGCTTCCCAGTCTTTACCGAAGTCGAGAACGCAAGCTCGGAGCATGTCTTCTAAAGTCTGAATAGTTCTTTCCGTCTGACCATCGGTCTGCGGGTGATAGGCTGTGCTCATATCCAGTCTGGTTCCCAGTGCTTCTTGCATAGATTGCCATAATCGGGAAGTGAATCGGGGATCTCTGTCAGAGATAATAGTCTTTGGCACCCCATGACGTGCCACAATTCGGTCGATATACAGCTTTGTCAGCTTATCCATATTGTCAGTTTCTTTCATTGGAATGAAGTGTGCAGATTTGGTTAGTCGATCAATGATAACCCAAATCGCATCTGGTCGATTCGATCTATGCGGTAATCCCGTTACGAAATCCATTGAGATATCCTCCCATTTCCATTCTGGGATCTTTGGTTGCTGTAATAGCCCAGAAGGCTTTTGGTATTCAATCTTCACTCTTGAGCATGTTAAACACTTAGCCACATATCGCGCGATGTCGGCTTTCATGTTCGGCCACCAACACAAACCCTTCAAATCTTGGTACATTTTATCCGATCCAGGGTGCACCGAATACCTTGATTTGTGAGCCTCGTCCATCACGAGCTCACGGAGATTTCCAAGCAAAGGGACCCAAATTCTGTCATTATAATACCTGAGTCCGTCGGACCTAATATCAGAGTTACCGTCTATACCACGCAGTGCTTCAGCTGCGAAGTTTTCTTCCTTTAAAGCTTCTTGTTGGGCATCGCGGATCCGATCCGGCAATCCCGTGTGAATGGTAAGTTGCAGCGCTCGTACTCGTCGAGGCTTTTCATACTCTTTTCGACTTAAAGCGTCAGCCACAACATTGGCTTTTCCCGGGTGATACTTAATCGCTAAGTCATAGTCATTTAGTAACTCGACCCATCGTCGTTGTCGCATATTGAGATCCTTCTGATCAAAGATGTGCTGTAAGCTTTTGTGGTCGGTAAATATTGTGCACTTTGTTCCGTAGAGGTAATGTCTCCAAATCTTGAGTGCATGAACAACGGCTCCCATTTCCAAATCATGCGTTGTATAATTTTTCTCAGTATCCTTCAGTTGCCTGGACCCATAGGCAATCACTCTGTCCCGTTGCATCAACACACAACCGAGTCCTTGGATTGACGCATCACAGTAAACCACAAAGTCGTCAACCCCATCGGGTAACGCGAGAATTGGAGCCGAACATAACATATCTTTAAGAGTTTGAAACGCACGTTCTTCTTTTTCACCCCACCTGTATTGCACTCCTTTGTGCGTTAAAGCTGTTAAGGGTTGAGCCAATTGCGAGAAGCCCTTAATAAATCTTCGGTAATATCCGGCAAGTCCCAAAAATTGTCGGATTTCGGTCGGCGCCCTTGGAGTAGGCCAATTCTTGATAGCTTCCACTTTTGCTGGGTCGACATGAATTCCATTCTGATCGACAATGTGTCCAAGAAACTGGACTTCGCGAATCCAAAAATCGCACTTTGAAAACTTAGCATAAAGCTGTTCCTTGCGGAGCAATCCCAAAATTAGTCGCAGATGCTCCTCGTGTTCTTCCTTCGTCTTGGAGTAGATCAAATCATCGTCAATGAAAACTATCACAAACTTATCGAGGTACGGCTTGCACACTCGATTCATCCGATCCATAAATACGGCAGGTGCATTGGTTAGCCCAAACGGCATAACCAGGAATTCGTAGTGACCATACCGAGTTCTAAAAGCAGTCTTGGGTACATCCTCATCACGTACACGAAGTTGGTGATATCCAGACCGTAGATCAATCTTTGAGAAGTAGCTCGAACCTTGCAGCTGGTCGAAGAGATCGTCGATTCGAGGAAGTGGATACCGATTCTTGATCGTAACTTTGTTAAGCTCTCGGTAGTCAATACACATTCGGAACGTTCCATCTTTCTTCTTAACAAACAAAACCGGTGCTCCCCACGGAGACGAACTTGGACGAATAAACCCTTTGTCGAGTAGCTCTTGAAGTTGTGCGGAGAGTTCGTTGAGTTCGCTTACCGCCAAACGGTAAGATGCGCGTGCAATCGGAGACGCTCCGGGAACTAAGTCGATTCCAAACTCTACTTGTCGAAATGGAGGCAAACCAGGCAGATCTTCAGGAAATATATCTTGGAAGTCGCGGACTATCGGGTAATCGTCGATTCTGCGCTCGGGAAGTGTCGAATCGGTGACGTTGGCAAGAATCGCGAAGTGACCTTTGCGAAGGCACTTTTGAGCTTTGAGAAACGAAATAATACCAGTTACTGTTCCACCTTTTTCACGTTGGACTGTTAGCACTTCACCGTCCTTGAGTGGAATACGAACCACTTTTTCTTTACATAAGATTTCAGCTCGGTTCTCAGATAACCAATCCATTCCTACTATAACGTCAAAACTACCAATCGGAAAAGGCATAAGGTCGATTCCTAATGTATGGCCAGCTAGTTCTAACTTACAGTCCTTAACTATCTGAGTTGCATCATGAAGTTTACCATTTGCTAGCTCTACCACATACTTAGCGTCTAAGGCAATAGGTTTAGCATTAATCAACTTAGCAAATTTAGTGGAAATAAAGCTTCTTTCAGCACCAGAATCAAACAATACAGTAGCAAAGAAACCATTAAGGATGAATTTACCTTTAATCACGTTGGCATCATTGCGAGCTTCACCTTGACCCATAACAAAAGCTCTTCCTCTGCCATTTCCACCATTTCCGTTACCATTGCCTCCACCATTACCATTACCACCATTGTTTCCCTGATTACCATTACCCTGTCTTCTCAACTGCGGGCAGTCCCTCTTTATGTGGCCTTGAGCACCACATTCATAGCAGTTCCCATTACCATTTCCTCTGGGAGCTTCATTGTTGTTACGGTTCTGACCATTGTTGTTACCATTTCCCCGGTTGTTTCCATAGTTGTTGTTGTGCCTTTGGCGGTTCTGTTGCTCAGGAAGAATTGCCCAATAGTCTTTTGCTTCATGGCTCCTCTTGCCACACCTTTCGCAGGTCAAACTTTTTCTGCAGGTACCGGTGTGATGCTTCCCACACTTGTTGCACTTGGGCAGGTTACCTTTGTAGTTACTTTGACCATTTCCGCTCTGGTGGTTGTTAACACTGTTGTTTCCAGATCTCTTGCTCTGACCCTGGGAGTTAAAGGATCTCCCCGTGTTGTTTCCAACACTCTGATTGTTCATTGAATTTTCAGGAGCTTCTCCTTCAGCTTTTCTTTTGCCACTCAAGGCAGTCTTTTCAGAAACTCTTGCAGGAAGTGTACCCCTCTCAACTTCCTGATCAGTTAACTTGTGAGCCAGACGGATTGCTTGTTGTACAGTGATTGGGTTGCTGGCAGTCACCAAGCTCTTGATTTGGGGTACGAGACCCTCCAGATAACGCTCAATGCGCTTGAATTCAGCGTCAACCATGGACGGACACAGTACCGTGTACTCGTGGTAACGCGCAGTGTACTCTTCGACTTCAGACCCAGACATTTTGGAGTTCAGAAATTCTCCCTCAAGCTTCTTGACTTGGTCCCATGGGCAATACTCCTCCATTATCAGTTCCTTGAACGCTTCCCATTCCATGTTGTTAGCCGCATTTACCCCGACCATTTGAATTTCAGCGTTCCACCAGGAGAGAGCAGCTCCTTCGAATGTACCAGTCGCAAATTTCACCTTGTTCTCAGCCGGGCAGTTACACATGGAGAAGACCTTTTCAGACTTCTCGATCCACCTGAGGAGTCCCACCGCTCCTTCCTCGCCGGAGAACGTCATCGGCTTGCAGTCCATGAAAGTCTTAAATGTGCAGTGATGAACGTTTCCTGATGCAATTAATAGTTCGGGTTTCAAATTTAAACAGGTCAAAATATATATATCGCCTTGTGCCTTAACCGGCATAACAATTACCATGCGCGGCAATTGTAGCTTGCACGGCGGCCACGGCGGCTTGCACATGCTCGTTGATCATTGCTTGCAGTTGTGCAGGCGTCAGGTTGATGTTATTCCTTCCCGCTCTTCCAGACATTTCGCTGAACAGTTAAAGTAGCCAGTGTTCAGTAACAATCATATTCTATACATATCCCATAATATGTATATTAGCAATTTCCCGTTATCCCTCTATTAGTCCAGAAAAAATAATTTGTGCACAATCGAGGCGTCGTCGGAGAACGTCGTAAGTCGAGAGTACTATCGTCGAAAGTCGGCTTCCCCATAAAAGTCACCGTCGGCGTAGTCATCGTAGTAGAAATCAGGACGTCGCGTGTAGCATCGTTTCGTTGTCGCTTTCCCCCATAGTGGTGCGTGTATTATCGCTCGCATTTCGTATTCGTGTGTGAAAATTTCCTAAGGCTTTTCCGTTAGACTACTTAGACACGGTCTCTATATATATCTACATATATATATCTACATATGGAGTATTTACTTACACAGTGGAGCGAGTATCCCAGGTTGGCACGTAAAAATTTTGTTTTGGGAATTTGTTTGTTCGTTTGTAACTAAGGTTTCAAGTTGCAGTTTCCAAATCGTTTTTCAAAATGATTCCAGTTCTCTGCAACCTATGGCTCTGATACCAATCTGTCACACCCCCAAATTAACCACTAACGGAGTTTATACCGTTAAGGGGTGCGACTAGACCAGGACCACAACCATTAGTTACAAATACTAAACGAATCAGAGTAAAGTCCAAAACATTCATTTCAAACAGTTTCAAAAGTTACGCAGTGGAATTAAAACATAAATATCTTAGCACTAGCCACGTGCTTTACAAATCATTGTTTCAAGTCAAAATCCCAAGTTAGTTTAAAGAAGGTAAAGGTCTTCACGTGCCATGCCAACCTTCAATGGATACTCTTCAACGATCTGCAAAAGTGAAAACCACGCAAGTGTCAACCTAATGGTTGGTGAGTTCACAGTGGGCATGTCATGCATTGGCCCGGTCTCATAATCATAAACGTGTCAACATATGTATTCGTAATATTTGTTTGTGAAAAGCAATGCTCAGTTATATACGCCAATTTATAAACATTTGTTGTTTAGTAAGGTTATTGTCCGTAACAGAGTTATCAGGTATGTACTAGTCTTGTATAATTAAAGTGCTCAACCGATATCGCGGGTAGCTAATCCGTTGTTTCCATGCACTAAGGAAGTTTGTACCAAAGCTGACGATTAAGTATAGTAGAGGCAGAGCCTTCAGCCATTTTGTTTTGCGGACATTCGTCATCGCGGCTTTGCCTCCCCCGTGTCCTCTCGGGATCACGGTCAGATAGGCTGATATTGTACCTCCGTGCACCTCCAGTGTCACGAGGCGGAGTTTGTCAAACTCCAGTAGATCTACCCAACATCCCCTCGCTTTACAATTAATGGCACAATTAAGTTGAGGACTTTTTCAGTTAAAAAGGCAATCCTTAGAAATCATGTGATATCATGTGGTTTAGACTTTAACCTACACTAGCCATATTAAAACGGTTTTCGTTTCAGAAAATAGTTTGTTAAGATTCACAAGTGTTTCCCATAAAACACTTCAAGTTCGTCAAGTAGATGCATAGCATTCTAAGTTTTCAGTTTCATCAAGTGGTGCATAGCACTCGTAAAGTTGTCAGCATTGTTTTCCATTAAGTTATTCAGTGTGTCCCAAACGGGCTCACAGTAAACGGGTTAGTGACACTCACCTTTGGTTGCACTGCTACACTTGTTATATAATCCAAGTTTGCTTAATGAAGACCTATGAACACGTTTAGGTCTTAAGTATTAGTTTTGTGTCTTATCTTTACTTAACGTCACTATGGCCCATAACATAGCACGTTGGAACTATGACTCGACATACAGACACACGATACCGATGGTTGATCATAAACAAGGGTTCATATATATCAGAAATCAAGGCATGTATTATCATGGCATAATCATGTAAGTCATGGCATAACATTCAAGCAATTTGTACAAGTTTGTTTTTTTTTTAGGTCAGGTCTTAGTTTCTCTAGCATAGTTTCGCTAGGCAGTTTCGCTGTGTGCACGGGCAGCACTTTCGCTAGGCAATACCCGATGACACAGTTTCGCTAGGCTAGTTTCGCTCGAAACTGTTGGCACAGTTTCGCTAGCCTAGTTTCGCCCGAAACTGGTTTGAACTTTCGTTTAGGGAATTTCGCTCGGTAGATTCGCTCGAGCTGGTCTGGTTGGTTTACCCGGCGACACTGCAGTTTCGCTGCATAGTGTCGCTGGTTGAAGATATACATAGTTTCGCTGGACAATTTTGCCCAGAGAACACCACAGTTTCGCTGGTCGCGAAAAACACATAAATCAGCCTAAAAATCAATCTAACAGCTTCCATATTACATGCAATTCATTATCTAGCATTCATAACCATTTACCAACATAAATCAGTAAGCTTTAGCACCTTAAACATGCATTTTTATCATCAAATCACCAAAAACACATTTTAACCTAAAATAACCTAATCTAGCATAAATCTTCAACATGGATGGATTTCACACGTAAAGTTACTGACTTTATTGTAGATCTATCATTCCTAGACAACATATCAGAAGATCAAGCGATTTCATGGAGGTTTGGTCATGCTTTAAAGTAAAATACCAAGAAAAACACATATAAATGCATAAAGAATGGTTTTGGGGACTCACGATTCGATCTAGGGCCAAATGGATGAGATGAGATGATGGTTCCTTGATGGTTCTTGGCTGGAATCAGCTGGTCCAGAATATCTCAGGAGAGTGTGTGTGTGTTTTGTGTAAATGAGGCAAAATGGGAGAACTAGGGTTTATTAAGATTATTTATATCAGAGGCTAGTTTCGCTGGCAGTTTCGCTGGCCAGGCGAAACTGGCTCTGATTACAAGTGATCCAACAGACTGCCGGGCGACATTATAGTTTCGCCCGGTAGTTTCGCTGGTTACCCAAAAGTGGTCAGTTTCACATTTTAAGCAAGATAAACACGATTCATAAATTGTCATGCTATTCATAGTACTAAATCATGTATTTAAATCACTTTGCACATAATGACAATAAATAGTTAAACACATAACACATATGGACGGGTTCGGTGATCAACCAAAGGACGTGGACGTATTCGGCCTAGTTGAGCATTAGTTACTAAGTTAACACTTATAACGTAACTAACGGAATTGTCTAACGGAAGTAAACCTTGAAATTCTCGGATGTCACAATCGCGGTATCGTTCGGTTTTCGGTTGTCAACGTGTTATCGCATCGAATGAGTCTTCGAATCAAGGTAACGATTAATTACTTCTGTTTTTCGTTATATTCTAGTATTAAACCATTGAGACATATGGACCTGCAAATCGGTTTTTGTTTTGGTTATGGGGGATCGGGATTTAGGGTCCTTAGAATAAAGAAGAAGAAACCCGGATCCTACTTGTTATGTATTTGTTTGTCGGGTTCAAAATCAAAAGTCTTAGTTGCCCGGATGGTTTGGACTGTGGGTTTAGATTTCAAGGTTGCCGGTTCAAACCCCGGACACCACGTAGTCCCTTTTCTTTTTGTTTCTTCGCTGGAACCATGTTTTCATCACAGTGGACATATTTTATGTTTCCAAATGTTTTTGGTATTTGATATTTTATGTTGCTTGAACTTTTAGTATCTTTACATCTTTATAAAATTATCTTTTGACGTATTTTAGACTTGTAAACCTCGTTATTTTTGGGTTACTCCGTTATTTTTATTTTTATAATACAAACTGTGATCATAATATATATATATATATATATATATATATATTATATATATATATATATAAACTAAATGGTAATTTAATGTTAAATTATAAAAACACATATTTTGGGCATACAAATAAATACGTATATATGTACGTAACTAAGAACATGAAAGGAACGTTTTGGGGAAACCTTTATAATTGCGAAAATAATATAGTTTGACGTATCGTGCGATATAAACGTTTTAAACATTATATTTATATTTGTATAAATAATTATAAACGTATAAGTACATCTTGGAGTACTCGGTATTGATATAACTATATATTTGGTTATGTAATCATTATTTGATTTCATGGACGTGTATTGTTACTATTAATATACTCTTCGTCGATTTTTGCAAACGTCATGTTTTGGCAATGTGGCCAACCTTCAACTCGTTTTGGGTTCATTGAACTTTCGTCATGTCATAGTTTGACGTTATTTAATATCACCGTTCGTTTAGACTTAGTCGTTTTTGATTGAACACACACACTCATACTATTACGCTCGTTAGGTGTTTGGTAGAACAAGCTGCTAATTGCTATCCATGTTGTGGTTATTATCTGGAATTGCTGTGCACACAAAGGTCAGTTTCATGGCCCCATTTTACTATTTTAATCCTGTTGGGGGAGATTAACATGCATGCACTTGAACTGTTAGGTAATTATATCACCGAATGATAGTGGCACACTTATGATAAAGTCCTCACTTTTAGAGTTACCGTTAATGTGACATCAGCGGGAACTTATTTGGTAGATCTACTGGGTTTGACAGCCCCACCCGGGTCAGTCGCGCTGACACGATCGAATATCGAACGGGTGTTATAAACTTCTTAGTCTTAACGAGGCACAACTGAACTTGTCGAGCTTTAGTAACTGGATAGCTAGTTTATCTAGTCAAACGTGCACTGATTTCTTGAAAATAGCCTAGCTAGCTATTGATATATTATCTGGATTTTAAACTGAACTTGAATATGAACTTGGGTTGTTGTTGAACAATCAACCTTGAATTTAAACGTGAACTGTCGATGAAAAATTGTTACACTGAACTGAGACTGTTGTTGAACAACCGATTTATACTAAACTGGATTTGATAAACCTGTGAAGTCACCAACCTTTGTGTTGACACTTTTTAGCATGTTATTTCTCAGGTTGCGGATGTTCGAGTATCACGAGTACGCATGCATGAGTCTTGAAACACTTTTAATGTCTTTGAACAAGCCACGTCACCTTGGGTTACAAAGATTTTACATAAGTACTTTTATTGTATTTTCGCTTCCACATTTGTAAAACTCAAATTTTATATTTTAATGAAATATGAAACGTCTTTAATAATTATTGGTCGTTTGGTGTAACTAATGGACGACGATCCTGGTTTGTCACGCTCCCTGCGGCGTGTTATCGCGCGTGGGATTTTTGGGGTGTGACAGATTGGTATCAGAGCCATTGGTTACAACGAACTAAGATTCGTCTTAGACTGTAACTGTTTTGCATTAGTTGCACTTAAACATTTTTCTCATGCATCGTGATACTTGCTCCTACACGCACCTGGTTTACGATTTTTCGTTTACATAATCCAATCCCCTTATACTCACGGCGAGGAGCCGGTTAGTCTTGAGTCATCTTTCTTAACCTTTCTAAGTTGTGTACCTCTTGGTTAACATTCATGTACGACGAGACGTCGAATCAGATCAAAGGATCACGTTTATACTTTTGACGAGCTAATTGCTACTAAGGATTATTTCTGATTGAACAACTGGGCGTAGTGCCCATGCTATGGATGTATGCTGCATAGGGACGGTGGTGTAATACCCCTTCTTGTCCATAAACCACTATCTTAGCTTAGGAGGTTCTTGTTATACTTGCCTTACGTACATCTCTAAACTCATCAGTTCAGGAATTTTATCTCGAGTTAGCAGGGTATGAATTTAAGTAGTTGCCTATGGGGCACTTATATCAACTTTCGTTATCCTGATCGTCTACATATTTGCTGTGATCTCTTAAGATCTTTCCTTCTCGATTTTATCGCGTTATGTGTTGAGATAATACAACTTGAGTACAATTCTTATAACCCCAAGAAACCTGATGCGGGTCGACTGAAATTCCCTCTTTGTGTATCGGATTGCGATCACGCCAGTATGTGTGATAATTATTCTCTGACTTTGAGCTAAGCTAGGGTCATTGTGATAAACCATACTCAGATCCTATTGAGCTAAATTTCTGGCTGACTCGCTTCGGGTGGGTCATTCCAATTAGAGTAAGCATTCTATTCTCGAAAACTTGTCTCATTAACAAATTCTGGTCAAGATAACCATAGGTTAGTGACCACACCACACTTGGTAGCTGAAGTAAGAGGAACTAGGGTGATCATATAAAGTAAATCACAGTTACGGGTGCACACGTAAATGTAATTTGCAGTATATGGAAATCCTGGAGAATTCTTCTAGGTAAGCCAATGGTCGTATTGGGACCAAATTCCTATTTATATTTTTTTCTCCTCGTGGCATTGAATGTTGAACATATTTAACTAAACTTAATGATCGAAGTCATCTCTATTTGAAAACGCTATCGCACCTGACTTTGCCTCCTTTACTATTGGATTCTAATCCATACGTGAACCCTTTTGAAGCATATTATGAAAAGTTGGTCCTGGTAGGACATCGTCACACTCATGTATTTCAATGACCAGTCTTCCGTAACTATGAACACTCTCGACGAAACCCTCGACTGGTTTGAACTCATCCTGAATCATAATTCTATTTTTTGCGATCTTACCGACCATATCAATCCCTGGAACTTTACGATCGTGAAATAACTTGGGCATACATTCACCAGGCGGATACCTAGACAACATTAGATGAACGAATTGGATAAATCATATATACCGTGAGCACGGGCGTATTTATTGGCTGAAAGCTCTTGTGAAGTTATCCTCTAAAGATTCATACTCCCTGATTTTCTTGTGCGAACCAATACTTGTTGCCAGCAACATCGACACGGTTGTACAAACTGCCTACCACACCGCAAGCATTTTATCTCTAATGGGGCTAATGTTAGTGAGAATCCTCCCTGACTTTCAAACTAATGATTCCCAATTTTAACGTAAGGACTATTCCGATTGATCTCCTGAGCTTGAACTATTGATTTTTGATTGCATAATTCAACCTTTCATGATTTAGCAACCGGCAATTTCTGATTCTCGTGCTTTGTAATCCTTTATGTCCTGAATAAGATTCTAAGCTTTGAACCAAAAGGTGTTACACTTTTGATTAGTTTTTTTACTAGTTAACACCATTGATGATAAGACGACCTAGTGCTTCAATCGCAGTAACAATACCAAGCTTTTTATGGAATCCCTATTTACACCCATCAAGCATGAACTTCTTGTTATCTACAGCTAATTATACCATCAACCTGCATTTTCCCTTCTTACGCATTGAGCACACCAAGTTACCCATACATCTGTATATTTCTTAATGCTCCTGCTTAACAGCTGTCGGTAAATTCCTGGTACACGAATCCTCATCGTTCTTTTCATAAAACTTTCATTGATGCACCCCTAGCTTGAACTTAGACCTTGTGGCCTGTTTAAATTTTGATCATCTTGAAATCCGAATCTTTATGATATTCGCACTACACGTGTCAACATCTCGACGACCTTCACTAGAATAGCAAACCATACACATCTTTCTCGTATTGTGAATGAAAACTCTTACACCTTTTGTTTGCATAACATATTGAGGTTTTAATCTCTCACGCCCATTTACATTCAAGCGTATGGGAGAAACTTAGCCTAGTTTATCGCCGTTAAAAGTATCTCAAGTGGTTTGACTAATGGCTAGTAATGGTCGGTAGCTGGTACGCCTTCAAGGTGCTGGTAGTGTGGTGGGTTAGGTGTGGTACACCCTATATATAAGCATTGGTGGCACGTTGAATGTGGGATCAGTACCGGACCAATGATTGACTTTAGACTCATACACAAGAACCTCATCTTCCATCTCTAGAGATTGGGTCCTCGACAAAACTGCTTAATGCTACTTTCTTAGAGATTACAGATATCCCTTACGTATTTCTACCAAAAGAGACATACCCGAAATAATCAAACTTCATGCTTTCAATTGTCAGAGTCTAGAAGAAAACCCTCCTAAAGCGAATTTCCTGGAACGATTTAGACGTGATTTCTGACTCAGATGAATATTAACGTTCTGAAAAACCAGATTTTCCCTTATGAATGAAAAACTGCCTGACCGAATGATCAACTCCAACTTTTAGAATCATGTGTTAAGAAGTAGATCGACTTTCGTTTACGGGACACTACCTCTGGGTCGACTGCCTTGCTTTTATAAACTCTCTGGCCTTACCTGAGGTGATAGTCCTGATCCGTTTCTATGGAACATCAGATTTGATCTTTTGATTCGCGGTAAACCTGCACTGAACCCTAGCAAAACGCATATGTACAGGCACCCCAAGCCAAAGCCACTTTTGAGCACCCTGATGTTTTGTGTTTCGCAGATACCCTTTTATAACACTTTCGTACTTTATCTTACTTTTGAAGACCATTTAAACCGATCTTTTGACAAGAAAGGGAGCACAACGCATGAAGCGCAAGAACACCAAGAAGATTGGGCACACTGGTGAGTTTAAACATAGAAGATTTTTCTAACGAGACGATTACTCTATTAGATTGTATAACCGTTGACAGGTTTGTTTCGATATCTATTTACGCGAATTCCTTGCCAATCCTGTCAAGCACGCTATATAGTTCTCTCTGAATTTTATACTATCCATTACGTTCTTTGCATAATCCTTGCTGGTATCTTCACCAGTGCCAGTTTAAACTCACATGTCATTCTTGGGATGTGTAGTTACGACTATCACAAGCTTGTTATCCCTTCGCTTACACAAATTCACAAAGTATTCCTATATTTGCTATCCTCATGATTGATGCCATGCGTAATCCCGCAGATCACTTTTCAATATTTGCTACCTCATAGTTACACTTTTACTTTGTTGGATGTGCACTCTAAATTTTTGAATTCTTTAGTGAAGTAATGCGCAAGATGATATGTTATATGATACTGAACTCCAACTTGAATTTGAACCTAAGTTGTGTATGCGATTTCTTGAATAATTCTTAACAGAATTGAGTAATTTTTTTTTTAAAAAATAAATAAATAAAAAACAAACAAACCGTTATGTGTTTAATTTTAAATGGAAATGGGCTCTTGATTGAATTTCTCTTTAAACCATAGTCCTTTTTTCACAGAATCAGTGTGTTACTAGTTATATTTTAGTATATGAAAAACTGTTGAACCATTTCAAGTTTTTAACCGTGATAAATAGTTTCTTTGCTTCTAATCACCTCATGGAAATGTTGTAAAACATACGTGTTTATGCATGCTAAATTTTGAGAATCTAATCCTATGTTTAGGGTATAGAAACTGATTAATTATTGAAGTGCTGGTTTAAACATAAGTTGCATAGAGTTGCATGATTAGTTATGTGCAAGAAACATGTTAGGAACCAGAAAATGACATGTTATGAATTTATTAACTTGGTTGAGTATGAAAACCATACACCATACAAGGTCCTAAGTCTCCTACTTCGATGGAAATGACAAGACTGTGTGAAGTTGACCCGTCAACTTTGCACCGTGTGGGTTGTGGTGGTTAGTTTATGAACTTATATGCTGGAGATATGTCACGTTAGGGTTGTATGCTAGTGTATAAGGTGTTGGGACAATTGTATGCGTTGTATGGTAAAACCTTCATGATATTGCATGCTAGTACGCTTTGACCGCATCAACCTTTAAAAGAGATATTCGTAGAAACTTGTATGCTATCTGAATCGTTATTGCATGAAATGTGAATTTGAATGTTATTATGAGTCATAAACTTAATTGGTCATAACTCCATATGGTACTAAATCAATCAATGGGTACTAATGTTAACTTGATCTGTCTTGTGTAATTCTATGCTATTTGCTAGTTTCTAGGCAAATTCAGATGTTCATGTTTTGTTAGACAACGGGACTATTAAACAAACACCGATTGACTTTATGCACACGCAATTTTATTTTCTCATACTCAAATTCCTTTCTCTTCAATTCAATTGGGTTATCGGTAAATGCGAATACCTTAACTGAAAGCGAGACACGTAATGGAAATCCCCCTCCTAGCAGTGGGTACATTAGCTAGAGGCTACTCGGACATATTATGGACCCTTCTTCGCATTGAAAATTTTGATTTCAGCTACGTATGTTATCCTGTCACACTGCTTGACCTTGCCACTCGACACGATCTCCGTAATAGGGTTATTCAACTTTTCTCAGAGAAACGTTTGATCAGGGAAACCAATTTTTTTATATACTTTTGATTTGAATTTCTTTCGAAATCCTTTAAACATTGACATCTCCTCAACACCTTGTACACATAACCGGATATAACCTCAATCACTCCTTTTGGAATAGAGAACCTGGATTCTTTCGACACATACTATCAATCCGATTCTTGTGACAATTGCCACTGATTAAAATTTCGGGACGAAATTTCCTTAACAAGGGGATACTGTGACAATCCGTCTTTTCAGGTCCTTTCCTGATTTTAACTAAATTTAAACTGTAATAAATGTTGTGTGAACATTTATGTGTTGACTGTGTTGACCTTAGCAAATTAGGTTTTTGTATAACCATCACTATACGAGCACACACTTAAAGTCTAGAAGTTTGTATTCTATGATTTTACATATGTTGTAATTTTATGTGAACGTTTTGTCATTCTATGTAACAATTAAAGCGATAGTTTTATGTGATATGTATGTATATATTCACGTAACTTATTCGTGATTTTATGTGACAACATATCACGTAGTTATACGTAAACTTTTATGATTTTATGCGAGTTTAAACGTATAAGAGTGGATTGAAATCTATGATTTTATGTGAACTTAAAATATATATTAATTAATTAGTATTCGTGATTTTAGGTGAACGTAAAGAGGGTTATAAATTATAAACGTCACACGTTAAATATGCCTTGACATATGCACGTTTAGTCGTCATCCAAGTTATCTCCGTTAAATCCCATTAGAGCTTGTTAACATCTTTTAACTTGAGGGGCTAGTTTTGCCAAATCCTAAACTCCTTTTTCTTAACCAAACTTAGAGGGGTAATTACCAGAAACTCGTCTCCTGTAGTGTAAGTTTTGAGGGACTGTGATTGTCATTATGGCAAAGTCAATTAAATATCTTAAGGAAACCGTCGACCATCCAAATTCGATAAACGGTTTCCCATTCAAATCTTGATATGATTGAACTGATTCATAACCCAACCATTTTGATTCATTGTCATCATTTTCCTTACAAAGCTCTTTCTCTCGTGAACCGTCACTCTGGTTTCTCTCTGATGACCCGCCACCAGAAAACTCCGACGAGCCACCTCGAGGAAACCCGCATACCGTGAATCTCTTAGAAAAACCTCGAACCAGACGTGCACTCGACAAAAATGGTGAAATTGGAGGCTCTCGGTCATTTCACTCGCCGCCGACGATTACCTCAGTTCAACCGTCCACTGGAGCTCATCGCGGTATCGCTCGGTTTTCGGTTGTCAACGTGTTATCGCATCAGTTGTGACAACCCGTCCGAAAATATCGGGTCAAACCTATACTTTGACTATATATATATACGTATATACATGTGCCTAACGTGAACTAGTAGTGATATTAGTAAATATTGTGCACGTAAAACGTCCACCCTTGACAAATTCCCACGTTTGTACTGGAAGAACAAAACCCATACCAAAATCAAAAGTTCACCACGAGATCGGTGGAACTTTAATAACAAAAAAATAAAAATATAAAATGACTTTTATATTTTACCGAAACAGTGTCGTGAGAAGTCACACCGACACTTGACAAAGTCTTTGAGCGAATGTTTTCTTTAAAACTTTAATTAGTTTTAACACCGTAAAATATTCGAGCTTAAAGCGGATCAAAACAATTATTTATTTTCTGAATGCGATACACGAGCAAATAAAATAATTAAGACTAAAATTTCTAAATAATTAATTTACGACCAAAGCAATAATTGTTTAACAATATTGAAGCCTCGTAATAAATTTAGAAACTTGTCTCGACCAAAACGGAAGAACGATTCGGTATGAAACACCCGCATACCGAATTGGGCCCGACTCGGCCCAATAACGTGAAACAAACGAACCGAGCCTAAAAACATGACCCGACAAGTCAACCAACAATTTAGAACTCAAACGTATCGATCCCGACTAATTTTGGTGAATAACAAAACAAACCGCGTGAAAATCGGATAAAGCCTCGCATACCGGCCCGACACGAACTACACCGGCCTGACAACCGTTTTTTTTTACTGTTTCGGCCTGTTCAAAGTTTCTATCAACTTTTTAATGGTTATTTTATGGAAACGCTAGATTTTATATTTTATAATTTTATAAAATATCCGGGTAAAGTTGTTAGTTTTTATAAAACTAATACCACCTAATTACTTAAACCCCACAAAATATCTTTAACCTATCCCTTTAACTAAGGTTAACCTTAACCTAACTAGGGTTAATTAAATATCCTAGATATTTTCTATTTCCCCACATGACTAAAAAAAAAAATCATCCCCACCATCACCTATCATCCATCTTCACACTCCATCTTTACACTTCAAAACCCACCTCCACCACACCAAGTTTCCACCATCTCTCCCTCCCTCCTTCTCTCGGCCGGCGAACTCCACCACCACAGCCACTCCCTCGCCGCCGTTCGACCACCACCACTCCTCCCTGCTGCCATCGCTAGTCCGCGCCACACCACCCCAGGCCGCCGCCGCTACCATGCTACGCCGCCTCCCCTCCCGTCGCCAAACTTGAACCGCCGCCACCATCCTCATCATCATCCATCGCCACCACCACCATCCCCATTATCATCAACCATCGTCATCATCATCCACCATCGTCATCATCATCCACCATCGTCATCATCATCATCATCACCAACTGCCGCCACCACCACCATCAACCGCCACCAACACCGATTGCCACCACCACCACCTTCGGCTACCACCTCCTCAAAGATTGATCGTTGTAAGCTTCTAAGTCATATTTCCTTTACATTTCTTTTATCTAAAAGTTGCACCCGAAAGATCCTAACGAGTCTTGAAGATCCATCTCGCGTCTCGGGTTAAAAACCCACATAAAATGATGAACATCCTTACTTTTCTTTTCTTTACATTTCTTAAATCAAACCACGGGTGATGCTCGGAGAGCTTAATATTGTCACATCGTGGGTCTCGTGGTTATAAAACCGGGTGATGAGCCGAATGGTGTACCCACAAGAATCTAAACCCGAGATTAATACACAAAATGCTTATGATTTTATGTTAATAAAAATGGTCACCCAAAAGCCCCAAAATAAGCATACGGACTAAAATGAGCATTAGATCTACTAAACACTCATAAATGTTCAAATGGTGTTAAACACTTACACTATCTTTTAGTTGCCAAATATTGACTAAATGACTTAAATGACAAAGTCAAAGATCATAACTAACTAGTTTAATCTTACACTTATGTTATTTCTGTTAAGTCGATATTAAACGACATTATATGACTTGATTTGTTGATGGAATAAACGACGCGAAGACATGGATTAAAGCCTATTTATAGGCGGAACCTAACGAAAGTTTTCTAAAAATATTAATCATTTTTACAAGATAAAAATAGATTAAAAAGGGTTTAATAAAAGATTTATAAAGTGTTGTTCCGGATAAACAAGTAATCTTGTTTAAAACAACAAATGTAGATTTTTAAAGATCGGACAAGATAACTAAACAAACACGACGGATCGAAACTCTTCTATCTTATCTCGTCGTAAAGATTTAACTAAATCTTGTGTAATGATTATATTTTCTAAGAACCTTGAAAATATATAAGTTTTGATTAAACATTGAAAGTTTTGGATTTATCATTTGATTTCGAAGAAAATGTATATAAGTCAAACCATTAGAAACTTTATCAAATAAAGTTCTCGAAGTCACTTATTATTTTAAAAATCTTCGAACCAACGACACAAATCATGGAAAACAAAACCTTTATTTTCACCAAGTATATATTTACATTCGAACTCGAAAATAATAAGCTAACTTTATTTTCATCAAAGTTCCATCATAAAGTTATTAATTTCCTTGATGACTTAAACAAACGAATTTTCCTACACAAGTTATGACAATTATTTGAATAATAATTTATAACTTATACGCGTAGTTCCCCGTCAATGACTACGAGCGTAGGACCAAATATAAACTAAACAACGAAATAAATAATACATATTATTTATCACAATATTTGAGATATAAAATAAATATATGTGTTCATATATATATTCTTTCAAATCTTTGAATAATTATTTGACTAATAATTATTTACTTCGAATCCACATGTTTATTGTTTTAAATATCATAGCAAGACTAAATATTTATACAACTAATAAACGTTACGAACGGGTTTTCCAAACATACAAACGGGAATAAGTTGTCAAGACTCGACCAGGATCATTGGGTAACTGAACGTTATTCAAACTGAACCAAGGAACTAAATCATGTCTATTATTATTATCAATATTAGGGCATCGGTTACTTACAGCTCGTATCAGCTATCACGATCATTCACCTTGAACAGGTGAGTCTCACGGCCCCTTTCTTTTAAAACTGTTTAAATACTATGGGGGAGAAATCATGATCAAACAAATCTTTTTACTTGATATTATGGTACAACTGTTACGCCCTATTGATTATCTGTTCTTTCGTACCCCTATCATAGTAATCTGTTATACAACATATTGCTACAAATCCCACCATCTATTGATTTCAATTAATTCCTGTAACGAAACGATAACTAGTGAATAGATCTATTTGGGTTGACAACCCTGCCCTAACTGGTCGCTCCAGTTCTGACTCCATGCATACACGTCTGGGGGTACATGTCAGTTATTCTACGCCATTGGTATTTCTTAGGGGAAGTTACCATAGGTGGGTAAATCTGTTAGTGTTTGAAATCAAGGAACATGTAGATCAATGCAACGACGAGTGAACCATTATAATATCTTGTATATCATCAACTGTTTTACAAATGCATTTTGTAGAGTCCTAAACCTGTGAACTCACCAACATTACGTTGACCCTTTCAAACTCATGTATTTCTCAGGTAACTAAGTTCGCTCTCGGTGTGCAAATGGGAAGTCTATCAAACAACAGGGCCTGCATTAGGAATGGAGTCATGATCACCTTTACTATCTAAATAAATCATGAACAATCGTATTTCGTATCGTAACGTTCTCGTTTCAGTAATTGTAAGACAATGTTATCTTTAATCTAAATCCGCTGCAACTTTGATAACATACTTGGTTTTCAAACGTAAAACGGAACTGTTAGAGGTCGTTCTTTGTATCCACGACTATGACCCCATGACGTCACACGCCCACGTAATCAGGAACATCGGGGTGTGACAGATTGGTATCAGAGCCGTGGTTATAGCGAACTAGGTAACAAAAACAAAGAAACCTAGACTATAGCCCGCTCTACGAGACTTCCATTTGCATACGAGACTCGCTACCAACATCATGAGGTACACATATTTAAAAATGCGTGTCATAAAATTTTGTGTAGCCTTACTGATTACTTACGTGTAGTTTTACTATAATTATGTGTATATTTATTGCCTTGCTTATATATATATATATATATGACTGTTACTGACATTATGTTGTCTTGGAACAGGTATCGCAGAGATGACTTCAGAGCAAGTCGTTTGCATACCTCCCGGGATAGAGCATAGTGCGTCTACACCAGACCACACACCAACTATACTGCACGACATTTCACCAGCTGCCACAGACATCCTACCCGCCAAGCCCGCTACCGGCGCGGTTCATCATCAGACATTAGACGTCACCGCCGAGGAGCCTATCGAGGTTGCCTCTGGGGCCATCGCCGCACCTCTCTCCGCCAACGCTATTGCCATAGCTGAAGCCGACGCCGTTATAGCAGCCGTCACTACACTCCATACCTCCACCAAGGTTCCTCTCGTACATGAGGACTCGGATATCTCGCCTAGCCGTACCCGAGCACATGGGGTCTATCGGCGTATCCCTAACGACGGTAGTCAGGGTCACACACCACAGAAAACCATGGAACTCCCCAAGAAACGCCCCGCCTCTACTGGGCACTTTGACCAGCCCGCTCCAAAGCGAAAGCGATCGACCGATTCTCAAGACTTTGGATACCTCCTGGACGCCCTACGAGAGTGGCATATCAGTGAGGGCATCCCTAGCACTCACGAGGTCGGAGAGTCGTCCGCCACGGCCTCCACACGCCTAAGTATCCCACCTCTGACCAGGGAGCCTGTCACCGACACAGTCCCGCTCCTCGTAGCCCGCATCTGCCGCCATGAGGACAGACTGAATACGATGGAGATCGATACCGCCAAGGCGCCGTCTTCTGAGGATCTGATGGAGATTAGGATGCGAGTGATCTTAGTAGAAGAGGTCCTAGCCTCTACCATTGCCGATATGGACACAATGATGGCCCAGTTTACTGCAGTTTGTAGTTTAGACGCCGACACCTTCATCCTAAACGACCATCTGGAGCATCGAGTCGTCTCACTAGAGAACTACATCGCCGCCAACCAGGCCTACCTCACCACCATCTTCCAAACCCTAGCACTTCTAGCACCACCAGGACCCCCAGCAGGACCTTTTTAGGTATTACATCCCTGTGGACGTACCTCCACAATATTTGACATTTTGGGAAACAATTCGGATATGTATGTTTTGACGGGTCAGAGCACCCCTAACACTACTTACGTTATATAAATGATGTTGTCAGACTACTCGAATATTTTTGTTTCTTATATGTAAAATTCGTATGTAATGCTAATGGTAATGCTTATGGTTATGCTATGGTTGTTTGGTTGTTTGGCTGTGATGATGTGATGTTACGCTTATATATATACGACCCTAATTATTATATGTATATATATACCATCTAATTCACCCCATATCTCATCGCTTAGTAAAGCCTAAAGTAGAACATGCCTCCTAGACGCAGTGCCAGAACCAACACGCCCCCACCAGTGATGAATGTCGCCGACGTCGAGGCGCTAATCACTCAACGAGTCGCTGAAGCAGTCGCCGCTAGTGAAACACAACGAGAACACGATAGGCAACACAACTCACCCCGCGGTAAGACCGTGTACCCAAAACATTGAAAACAGAATATAGACCGCCCTTCGGAAATTATATTCATTGTTTCACAAATTAACGTTTCAGGTCCACGTGAGTGTTCCTATAAGGACTTCATGAACTGCAAACCCACAAACTTCAAAGGCACGGAAGGTGCCGTGGGCTTGATCAGATGGTTCGAGAAGGCCGAGTCTGTGTTTCGCATCAGTAATTGTCCCGATCGCTACAAGGTCAATTACGCCACTTGTACGTTTATCGATGGCGCATTAACGTGGTGGAACTCCCACGCCGATGCCATGGGAACAAACCTAGCCTATGCTATGACATGGGATGAACTCAAACAACTTCTGCGAGATGAATACTGTCCTCGCAAAGAACTTCAGAAGCTCGAAGTAGAGTTTTGGGGACTAACCATGAACGGTTCGGACGTCGCTAGATACACCAAACGATTTCGCGAACTTGCCCATCTTTGCTCGACCATGGTTACGCCGCCACACAAGAAGATTGAAAGATACGTTTGGGGACTTTCACCACACATTCAAGGAAACATTCTTGCTTCTAAGCCAGCCACTTTTCGGGGAGTCGTGCGTCTAGCACATAGCCTAGTATACCGAGCCACCCGCCAGGGTGTAGCCTTCGCCAAGAAGAATCCCGAAACCAAACCCACTAAGGTCAATGCGACCACCTCATCAGGAAAGAAGCAAGACAACAAAAGGAAGCGAGGTTTCTGGAAGAGCAGAAACGATAAGAACTCGGAAGAGGTTCCTGAGAAGAGCCCGAAACCGGTGAAAAGCTATGCTGCTACTGCCCCCGTACAAAAGCATAGACGATCAAGATACATTGGTGATGCACCCTTGTGCAACGAGTGCAACCTTCACCACACCCTCGACTGCGGAAATATCTTTTGCAACCACTGCAAGGCCAAGGGCCACATTACTCGCAATTGCCCAGATCGCGCATGCTTCAATTGTGGTGCCATTGGTCATTGGAAGAGGGACTGCCCGAAGGCAAAGAACTAGGACTCCAATCATGCAACGCAGCGACGGGTACGCCTCTACTCAATCACCTTTATGCATCCGTATTATTCGATACTAGTACCAATAGAAGCTTCGCGTCTACCGATTTTAGTCAAATTTTCAAAATCACCTATGTTACTTTAGGACTAAGTTCAACGTAGAATTAGCGAATGGTGAGATTATAGAAACTGGAGAAATCTACAAAGGATGTCCAATAGAACCCTTCGAACATTCGTTCGACATCGACTTGATGCCAAGTCAAGTTAGGAAGCTTCGATGTTGTCATCAAAATAAACTGGTTAGCTAAGGATCATGCCAAAATCGTCTATCACGAAAGGATAGTCCGAGTGCCACTAGCAGACGGCAACCCTCTTAACGTGCAAGGCAAAAAGAGTGAAACCCAGCTAAACATCATATCTAGCATGTAAGCACGAATATTCCTTCCGAAAGGATGCCACCCCATCTTAGCACACGGAGCCTAAGGAGAAACGTGTTGAAGACATACCAACGGTTCACGAACTTCCAGAAGTATTCCTGAAGACTTGCCCGATTTACCATCCCTTCGACAAGTAGAATTTCACATCGACTTAATGACCGGATCCGCCCCCGTCGCCAAATCCCCCATACCTCCTTGCACCATCCGAAGTACAGGAACTATCTAGCCAACTACAAGAGTTGTTAGATAAAGGATTTATCCGACCAAGCCACTCCCTGTGGTGCACCTATATTGTTCAAAAGAAAGTCAATACATTTCGAATGTGCACCGACTATAGAGATCTGAACGAACTGACAGTGAAGAATCATTATCCAAAAATCGACGACTTGTTCGACCAATTCCAAGGATCAAGCTAATACTTCATGATTAACCTAAAGTCAGGTTATCACCAACTTTGAGTAAGAGATGGAGACGTATCGGAGACAGCGTTTAGAACACGCTACGGCCACTACGAGTTTCTAGTAATGCCATTTGACCAGTGCACCAGCAGTGTTCATGGACTTAATGAACTGTGTATGCGAACCTTACTTGGATAAATTTGTTATCGTGTTCATCGATGATATTCTGATCTACTCATGTAGTAAGGAAGGAAACGAGCAACATCTGAAACTTATCCTGGAATTACTAAGGAAGGAAGAACTATGCGCAAAATTATCCAAATGCGACTTTTGGATACGCGAAGTTCACTTCTTAGACCATGTAATCCAGAACAAAGGTATTCACGTAGATCCCTCTAAGTCGGAAGCTATCATAAACTAGATCATTTCCACGACCCCATCAGGGATATCTATGGACTTCATCACCAAGCTACCAAAAGGTGGATTAGGATGCGACACTATTTGAGTAATAGTAGATCGACAAACGAAATCAACGCACTTCCTGCCAATCAAGGAGACCGACAACATGGAGAAACAAACCAAGACCTATATGAAAGAAGTCGTGTCATGACATGGAGCACCTATCTCTATCATCTCTGACCGCGATCGTCGATTCACTGCCAACTTCTGGCAATCTCTCCAGAAAACCTGGGGTACTCGCCTTGACGTGAGTACTGCCTACCATTCAAACGCTCGAGGATAGGTTGCAAACATGTGTGATTGACTATGGACCCAATTGGGATGACCACCTGCCCCTTGCAAAATTCTCCTATAACAATAGTTATCACACGAGCAATCAAGCCGCTCCATTCGAAGCACTTTATCGAGGAAAGTGCAGATCACCGCTCTGTTGGACTGAAATTGGTGACAGCCAGTTAACAGGTCCCGAGCTAAACTTCAAGATAACCGAGAAGAAAATATCCCTAGTCAAAACCGCCCGAAAGCCGCTAGGAACTACGCCGACGATCACGGTAAACCATTGAAATTCAAAAAAAAAGGAGACCACGTCATGCTGAAAGTGTCACCTCGGAAAGGTGCCATCATATTCGGCAAACGAGGGAAAACTTAATCCTCGTTACATTGGTCTTTTCGAAACCATAGGAACAATTGGCCCAATCGCCTATAGACCACCTCTATCCGCCGAGTTAAGTAGTGCACATAACGGCTTTCACGTCTGAATCTGAAGAAGTGTTTATCTAACGAAACACTCATCATCCCGCTTGACGAAACTCAAGTCGGCAAAACCTTTCACTTCATAGAAGAGTCTACAAAAATCCTTTACCGCAAGGTCGTAAGACTTAAAGCACAGCCGCATTCCCATCGTGAAAGCACGCTGGAACTCTCGACGAGGCCCGGAGTACACCTGGGAACGTGAGAATCAGATGCGTCAGAAATACCCTTGTCTGTTCGACAATGTCGCTTCCACTAGTACTCATAACTAAATTTCGGGACGAAATTCTTTCAACTGGGGGAGAATGTGACAACCCGTCCGAAAATATCGGGTCAAACCTATACTTTGACTATATATATATACGTATATACATGTGCCTAACGTGAACTAGTAGTGATATTAGTAAATATTGTGCACGTAAAACGTCCACCCTTGACAAATTCCCACGTTTGTACTGGAAGAACAAAACCCATACCAAAATCAAAAGTTCACCACGAGATCGGTGGAACTTTAATAACAAAAAAATAAAAATATAAAATGACTTTTATATTTTACCGAAACAGTGTCGTGAGAAGTCACACCGACACTTGACAAAGTCTTTGAGCGAATGTTTTCTTTAAAACTTTAATTAGTTTTAACACCGTAAAATATTCGAGCTTAAAGCGGATCAAAACAATTATTTATTTTCTGAATGCGATACACGAGCAAATAAAATAATTAAGACTAAAATTTCTAAATAATTAATTTACGACCAAAGCAATAATTGTTTAACAATATTGAAGCCTCGTAATAAATTTAGAAACTTGTCTCGACCAAAACGGAAGAACGATTCGGTATGAAACACCCGCATACCGAATTGGGCCCGACTCGGCCCAATAACGTGAAACAAACGAACCGAGCCTAAAAACATGACCCGACAAGTCAACCAACAATTTAGAACTCAAACGTATCGATCCCGACTAATTTTGGTGAATAACAAAACAAACCGCGTGAAAATCGGATAAAGCCTCGCATACCGGCCCGACACGAACTACACCGGCCTGACAACCGTTTTTTTTACTGTTTCGGCCTGTTCAAAGTTTCTATCAACTTTTTAATGGTTATTTTATGGAAACGCTAGATTTTATATTTTATAATTTTATAAAATATCCGGGTAAAGTTGTTAGTTTTTATAAAACTAATACCACCTAATTACTTAAACCCCACAAAATATCTTTAACCTATCCCTTTAACTAAGGTTAACCTTAACCTAACTAGGGTTAATTAAATATCCTAGATATTTTCTATTTCCCCACATGACTAAAAAAAAAAATCATCCCCACCATCACCTATCATCCATCTTCACACTCCATCTTTACACTTCAAAACCCACCTCCACCACACCAAGTTTCCACCATCTCTCCCTCCCTCCTTCTCTCGGCCGGCGAACTCCACCACCACAGCCACTCCCTCGCCGCCGTTCGACCACCACCACTCCTCCCTGCTGCCATCGCTAGTCCGCGCCACACCACCCCAGGCCGCCGCCGCTACCATGCTACGCCGCCTCCCCTCCCGTCGCCAAACTTGAACCGCCGCCACCATCCTCATCATCATCCATCGCCACCACCACCATCCCCATTATCATCAACCATCGTCATCATCATCCATCGCCACCACCACCATCCCCATTATCATCAACCATCGTCATCATCATCCACCATCGTCATCATCATCCACCATCGTCATCATCATCATCATCACCAACTGCCGCCACCACCACCATCAACCGCCACCAACACCGATTGCCACCACCACCACCTTCGGCTACCACCTCCTCAAAGATTGATCGTTGTAAGCTTCTAAGTCATATTTCCTTTACATTTCTTTTATCTAAAAGTTGCACCCGAAAGATCCTAACGAGTCTTGAAGATCCATCTCGCGTCTCGGGTTAAAAACCCACATAAAATGATGAACATCCTTACTTTTCTTTCTTTACATTTCTTAAATCAAACCACGGGTGATGCTCGGAGAGCTTAATATTGTCACATCGTGGGTCTCGTGGTTATAAAACCGGGTGATGAGCCGAATGGTGTACCCACAAGAATCTAAACCCGAGATTAATACACAAAATGCTTATGATTTTATGTTAATAAAAATGGTCACCCAAAAGCCCCAAAATAAGCATACGGACTAAAATGAGCATTAGATCTACTAAACACTCATAAATGTTCAAATGGTGTTAAACACTTACACTATCTTTTAGTTGCCAAATATTGACTAAATGACTTAAATGACAAAGTCAAAGATCATAACTAACTAGTTTAATCTTACACTTATGTTATTTCTGTTAAGTCGATATTAAACGACATTATATGACTTGATTTGTTGATGGAATAAACGACGCGAAGACATGGATTAAAGCCTATTTATAGGCGGAACCTAACGAAAGTTTTCTAAAAATATTAATCATTTTTACAAGATAAAAATAGATTAAAAAGGGTTTAATAAAAGATTTATAAAGTGTTGTTCCGGATAAACAAGTAATCTTGTTTAAAACAACAAATGTAAATTTTTAAAGATCGGACAAGATAACTAAACAAACACGACGGATCGAAACTCTTCTATCTTATCTCGTCGTAAAGATTTAACTAAATCTTGTGTAATGATTATATTTTCTAAGAACCTTGAAAATATATAAGTTTTGATTAAACATTGAAAGTTTTGGATTTATCATTTGATTTCGAAGAAAATGTATATAAGTCAAACCATTAGAAACTTTAGCAAATAAAGTTCTCGAAGTCACTTATTATTTTAAAAATCTTCGAACCAACGACACAAATCATGGAAAACAAAACCTTTATTTTCACCAAGTATATATTTACATTCGAACTCGAAAATAATAAGCTAACTTTATTTTCATCAAAGTTCCATCATAAAGTTATTAATTTCCTTGATGACTTAAACAAACGAATTTTCCTACACAAGTTATGACAATTATTTGAATAATAATTTATAACTTATACGCGTAGTTCCCCGTCAATGACTACGAGCGTAGGACCAAATATAAACTAAACAACGAAATAAATAATACATATTATTTATCACAATATTTGAGATATAAAATAAATATATGTGTTCATATATATATTCTTTCAAATCTTTGAATAATTATTTGACTAATAATTATTTACTTCGAATCCACATGTTTATTGTTTTAAATATCATAGCAAGACTAAATATTTATACAACTAATAAACGTTACGAACGGGTTTTCCAAACATACAAACGGGAATAAGTTGTCAAGACTCGACCAGGATCATTGGGTAACTGAACGTTATTCAAACTGAACCAAGGAACTAAATCATGTCTATTATTATTATCAATATTAGGGCATCGGTTACTTACAGCTCGTATCAGCTATCACGATCATTCACCTTGAACAGGTGAGTCTCACGGCCCCTTTCTTTTAAAACTGTTTAAATACTATGGGGGAGAAATCATGATCAAACAAATCTTTTTACTTGATATTATGGTACAACTGTTACGCCCTATTGATTATCTGTTCTTTCGTACCCCTATCATAGTAATCTGTTATACAACATATTGCTACAAATCCCACCATCTATTGATTTCAATTAATTCCTGTAACGAAACGATAACTAGTGAATAGATCTATTTGGGTTGACAACCCTGCCCTAACTGGTCGCTCCAGTTCTGACTCCATGCATACACGTCTGGGGGTACATGTCAGTTATTCTACGCCATTGGTATTTCTTAGGGGAAGTTACCATAGGTGGGTAAATCTGTTAGTGTTTGAAATCAAGGAACATGTAGATCAATGCAACGACGAGTGAACCATTATAATATCTTGTATATCATCAACTGTTTTACAAATGCATTTTGTAGAGTCCTAAACCTGTGAACTCACCAACATTACGTTGACCCTTTCAAACTCATGTATTTCTCAGGTAACTAAGTTCGCTCTCGGTGTGCAAATGGGAAGTCTATCAAACAACAGGGCCTGCATTAGGAATGGAGTCATGATCACCTTTACTATCTAAATAAATCATGAACAATCGTATTTCGTATCGTAACGTTCTCGTTTCAGTAATTGTAAGACAATGTTATCTTTAATCTAAATCCGCTGCAACTTTGATAACATACTTGGTTTTCAAACGTAAAACGGAACTGTTAGAGGTCGTTCTTTGTATCCACGACTATGACCCCATGACGTCACACGCCCACGTAATCAGGAACATCGGGGTGTGACAGATTGGTATCAGAGCCGTGGTTATAGCGAACTAGGTAACAAAAACAAAGAAACCTAGACTATAGCCCGCTCTACGAGACTTCCATTTGCATACGAGACTCGCTACCAACATCATGAGGTACACATATTCAAAAATGCGTGTCATAAAATTATGTGTAGCCTTACTGATTACTTACGTGTAGTTTTACTATAATTATGTGTATATTTATTGCCTTGCTTATATATATATATATATATATATATATGACTGTTACTGACATTATGTTGTCTTGGAACAGGTATCGCAGAGATGACTTCAGAGCAAGTCGTTTGCATACCTCCCGGGATAGAGCATAGTGCGTCTACACCAGACCACACACCAACTACACTGCACGACATTTCACCAGCTGCCACAGACATCCTACCCGCCAAGCCCGCTACCGGCGCGGTTCATCATCAGACATTAGACGACACCGCCGAGGAGCCTATCGAGGTTGCCTCTGGGGCCATCGCCGCACCTCTCTCCGCCAACGCTATTGCCATAGCTGAAGCCGACGCCGTTATAGCAGCCGCCACTACACTCCATACCTCCACCAAGGTTCCTCTCGTACATGAGGACCCGGATATCTCGCCTAGCCGTACCCGAGCACATGGGGTCTATCGTCGTATCCCTAACGACGGTAGTCAGGGTCACACACCACAGAAAACCATGGAACTCCCCAAGAAACGCCCCGCCTCTACTGGACACTTTGACCAGCCCGCTCCAAAGCGGAAGCGATTGACCGATTCTCAAGACTTTGGATATCTCCTGGACGCCCTACGAGAGTGGCATATCAGTGAGGGCATCCCTAGCACTCACGAGGTCGGAGAGTCGTCCGCCACGGCCTCCACACGCCTAAGTATCCCACCTCTGACCAGGGAGCCTGTCACCGACACAGTCCCGCTCCTCGTAGCCCGCATCTGCCGCCATGAGGACAGACTGAATACGATGGAGATCGATACCGCCAAGGCGCCGTCTTCTGAGGATCTGATGGAGATTGGGATGCGAGTGATCTTAGTAGAAGAGGTCCTAGCCTCTACCATTGCCGATATGGACACAATGATGGCCCAGTTTACTGCAGTTTGTAGTTTAGACGCCGACACCTTCATCCTAAACGACCATCTGGAGCATCGAGTCGTCTCACTAGAGAACTACATCGCCGCCAACCAGGCCTACCTCACCACCATCTTCCAAACCCTAGCACTTCTAGCACCACCAGGACCCCCAGCAGGACCTTTTTAGGTATTACATCACTGTGGACGTACCTCCACAAATTTTGACATTTTGGGAAACAATTCGGATATGTATGTTTTGACGGGTCAGAGCACCCCTAACACTACTTACGTTATATAAATGATGTTGTCAGACTACTCGAATATTTTTGTTTCTTATATGTAAAATTCGTATGTAATGCTAATGGTAATGCTTATGGTTATGCTATGGTTGTTTGGTTGTTTGGCTGTGATGATGTGATGTTACGCTTATATATATACGACCCTAATTATTATATGTATATATATACCATCTAATTCACCCCATATCTCATCGCTTAGTAAAGCCTAAAGTAGAACATGCCTCCTAGACGCAGTGCCAGAACCAACACGCCCCCACCAGTGATGAATGTCGCCGACGTCGAGGCGCTAATCACTCAACGAGTCGCTGAAGCAGTCGCCGCTAGTGAAACACAACGAGAACACGATAGGCAACACAACTCACCCCGCGGTAAGACCGTGTACCCAAAACATTGAAAACAGAATATAGACCGCCCTTCGGAAATTATATTCATTGTTTCACAAATTAACGTTTCAGGTCCACGTGAGTGTTCCTATAAGGACTTCATGAACTGCAAACCCACAAACTTCAAAGGCACGGAAGGTGCCGTGGGCTTGATCAGATGGTTCGAGAAGGCCGAGTCTGTGTTTCGCATCAGTAATTGTCCCGATCGCTACAAGGTCAATTA
>JBCNJP010007524.1:0-13000 GCA_039602395.1 Deinandra increscens subsp. villosa
TACTAAAATCCTAATTTCTCGATAAAGGGTAAAATAGTCTTTTAATCAAATAAGACCTAAAACTCCTTAAGTTCCTCGTATCCTTAGAACTATAATCATTATAATTTCCTATATTCATTTAGCATGTTCGTTTCACTAGGATAATCTTCAGATTGTTATCTCTCGCGATTGGTTCCATCTCTCATTTCCGATCTACTTATCAGGTGAGTATCCACTAAACCCCCTCTTTTAATATTATGGGATGTGATGCGATATCAATTCTTGTTATCTTTAGAAGGGTGATTCCTTCAATGATGATTTGAGTTGTGAGTATTTACTAAACCCCCTCTTTAAAAATTATTGGTTATTACTATTCAATTCGTATTATCATTTCTAATGGTGATTTATTCGAATGATAATCCGACTTGTGAGAAATCATACCTGCATTATCTTTAACCTTTTTGGGGTATAACATGTATCTCTATTCAAAATCATTTCTCTAAAACACAAATGCGATTATATGATGATTGGATACGTTCTATGTATGTTAAATTTGTGTGGATTATTGTGATTGGTTTGCTCTAGCACTGTACTCTATCTCTATCTCGAAGCGTACTCATTAACACACCGAGCCGGGGTTACAGTAATAGATCTATTGGTTTGACAACCCATTTGGCATGCCTCGCGTGTGGCGCCTAGTGATTGGAAGCCTAGTTGTCTAGGGTTTGATGCGCTCACTTATTGGCTCTAACTCATTACTTATTTGACTATATATATGAAAATATCTGGTTATACATATATCGCTGTTATTGAAATTATACTTATATTATTTAAACTTGTGTTTACTCACCAAGTACTTTTGTAGTTGACAATTTATCTTATACATGTTGCAAGAACCTATACATGAGCTATGTTGTGATCACGCTAGGATTGCTAGACCTAGATTAAAGACTTTAAATCAGTTGATATGTATTTTGTATGTTTAACTTTATTTTACAATATCTTTAGTTGATTAATGGAAAGGGCATGTTTAAGTATTACAACTTAATTTAGTTGTCATGTGCATCTGGACAATCATTGCGCCCCAAAATATTCCGCCGTCGGTTGGGGTATGACAATGTAATCTTATAAATCAAGTTCCTTAGCCAACCAGCTTCTTTACCAGCCGCATCTAGTGCTTCAAACTCAGATTCCATTGTCGAGTGAGTGAAGCAAGTTTGCTTCTTTGATGCCCAAGATATTGCACCACCACCAAGTAGGAAAACCCATCCACTTGTGGAAGAATGATCTTCCAAATTTGTAATCCAACTCGCATCCGTATAACCTTCTAAAACCGAAGGAAATGTTGGAAACAAGGGTGTCCTGACCCGACGAATTAACGAACCCGACCGATATTGACCCGTAAGAGTTACACCCGGGTCAACGGACTATTATATCTAATTAATTGTTAATTAGAAATAAACGAACTAAATGGTGAATTAAATAAATATGAATTATTTATTTAAATTGACAAAATCTATCGGTTCAAAATACTCGGTAATTAAAAGACGGATCGATTAGTTGTTACCGGATTAACAGACTAATCGATTGATGGATTAAAGGAGATCGCGACCGGGCCCAGTCCGTCTGGCTCCGGTCCGCGAATTTAATATTAAATGAGAAAAGGAGGAGGATTGAAAGACAAGTTACTCGAAACCCTAATCTCCTCTCTCCTCTCTCTCTCTTGCGCCGAACCGCAGCCGAAGTCGGCTCCTTCGCCGCCGTCGCCGACCGCCGTCGCCGCCCCGCCTCCACCATCGTGATCCGTTCGAGATTTCAGATGGATCCCCGTCTTGCCAGTATTTGCGCCCGACTCGAAAGCGAAGCCGTCGCAGCCCGAGCCGAAGCCGCAGCCCGAGCCGAAGCCGAAGCCGCAGCCCGAGCCGCCGCCGCGGCTCAAACCGCCGCTGCCGCACGCGCGCCGCCGCGCGACCACCGGCCGGTGGTTCTCGCGCTGCCGGCGCAGCCGAGACCGCCGCGCCCGGTCGCGTCATCGTGGCCGGCGCCGCTCTACCCGTCCGCCACCGCCGCCGCCTCTCCTCCGATCTCCGGCGAGTCGTTCGTCGTGGGATCGGTCCCGGTGGCCATCCCGACGGAGAAGGTTTTGTCACCACCACCGGTGGTATCCCTACCACCACCGCCGCCACTGCCGCCGCCGCCACCTATGGTCGCCGCCGCCGATGTCGTCGTCGATGATCTGTCTCGAAGGTTCGAGTCGGACGTCACTGTTCGTCCTAGCGCGAGCCCGTTGAATCCGGGTGTCTCGAGCGGTTGCTCGGATCCCGCCAAGGTATATCTAATTTATTAGATATTTAATTTTATGTATTTATTTATTTATTTAAATAAATATATTTTCTGTGTTTGTCGTGCCGGTGATTGATCCTGTTACAGTTGCGTCCGCGTTTAATTCGTTTCCGCTGCTAAATTAATTTGGAATTAATTTTATTATTAAAATCGGTTTTAATAAAATTAAAATCGGTAACCCGGATCCCACTGTAAAACCCCAACAGTGGTATCAGAGCCATTATCACCGCGCGCAAACCAGATTCGGTCTTTTCGTGACCGACAGTTCGCAATTTCGACTTCAATCCAAATTGCGAATTAGAATTAATTTATTATTTTAATTCCATATATTATATTGTGTGTTACGGCCGACCCCTCTAATTTTGTGATCATGTATAAATGTCATGGCGTGATTTGTTTTTCTCTGTTTGGCCCAAGTTGTTGGCCCAATTGGTTGTTTTTTTATTTTGGTTTATTGGACCCGGTTTTTGGGTTTCAAAGTTGTACAAATTTAGAGCTAGGTTACTAGAAGTAGTTTTAGTAATTGTAAATTTGTATGTAACCAAAAGTCGAAGACTGGACACACGCAAGAGGGATGTCAAAGCAAGTGGGAGCTGAACAGGATTCCAGATCGCACAGAGTTGCCATCTCGATCGTTCACCATTTTTGTAATTTAATTTATTTTAAATTGTCCCATACGATCTCGCTTGTATGGCTCGAGCGAGATCAAGACCTTGTGCCGTTAAACACACAATATGCCATTCGCGACAACTTAGTAATTTAATTAGGTTAAATTAATTTACTGGTCCCGAGTGGAGATAGGGTTTTATCGTTCGTGTCTGACGATGATTAAATATTAAAAGTAATTAATATCCCTATTTGGTAATTCTTTAAAACTGGTAGTTCGTGCCATCCTATCTCAAGTTGAACTTGGAATGTATTTACCGGAGCATCAGTGTTGGAGTATTTCAACACCGCACTTGGTGCCGAGGGTACCTTCTAAGGTGAATGACATTGGAGTATTTCAACACCGTGTCATCACTTCGACCATTTAGGACTACTATCGCTTTAAACGTATATGTTCGTGGTGTTGGAGTATTTCAACACCGCGCCACGGATGTGTACTGCTAAAGTGGGCACGGATGAGGATAAACGTATCGCAAAATACAATTGTATGTATATAGCGGCCTCATACCGAGAGTTGTGACTTGAGTCTCACAATTGACAATCGTTGTCAGTTTGTTTACACGGTTTTGCTCCTGAGGCTCATTTGGCGGTCTCAAGTGATCTCGTCTAAACGAATTCTCATTTTCTTAAAATAAACCTTACCAACTTATTTTAAAGAAAAATAAACATCGAAAATACTGATTAAAATTTACTTTGCTTATTTTCAGAAGGCTAAAGAAAACTCACCACCATTAAGTTCAATGGTACAACTCGACCCCTTCACTGAGTCTGGCTTTCTCGCATGGCAGACAACCCTGAGGAACCTTTTAAGACTCTTCGGGAAACTCTATGTCATTGACCGACCGATCGCGAGTATTCCATCTTACTTGCTAAATGAGAACTCGCGGTCTGAGCTCCAAAAGCACACTGACGATGATAAGGACGTCACTGACCTGATGTTGTCTAGCATGACTCAGGATTATCGGTACAATTTCATGGGGATGTCTGCTTATGACATCATTCGTAAACTCAAGGATTTATTTGAATTGAGTCAGAGGACTGAGCGAGCTGATGCACTTTCACAATTTGTGAACTGCTCTATGGCTAACGACTCCTCTCCATACGATCATGTCATGCTGATGAAAGCGTATCGTGACAGACTGATCGACCTTGGCTACTCCATCTCTGACGGGATGGCTCTTGATGTAGTACTCAGATCTTTGCCAGAACATTATCGTATTCTTGCGATTAATTGTTCGGCTCAGTCGATCGAGGAGGTTATTCCGTTGATACCCAACGTGAAGATCAGGACCACGCCGGACGTGCTCAAGGTTACGAATACAAAGATCTCCAAAACCAAGAAGGTTAAAGAGGGCAAAGGCAAGAAACCACAGGTTCAGCCTCCTGAGGAGCGCCTGTGCTATGAGTGCAACAAAATGGGACACTGGCGTCGCAACTGTCCTGTTTATCTTGCAAAGCTGAAGATGACCAAGAACTCTAATAAGGGTTGCTCATCAGGTATTTCAATAAATGTTATTGAACTTTTCACTGTTTCCTCCAATTCATGGGTATTTGATACTGGATGTGGTTACCACATTGTTAATGTTTTGCAGGAACCTGAGAAGTGGAAGAAGACAGAACGAGGCCGCATGGACCTCATCGTTGGTGACGGGAAGAAGGTCCCAGTACTTGCTACTGGAACATTTTCTTTTTCATGTTCTTCAGGCCTTGTAGTTAATTTGATTAACTGTTTATATGCACCTGGTTTATCTAGGAACATTATCTCTGTCTCTTCATTGTTTGAACAAGGATTTCGGTATAAATTTAATGGAAATATGATTTCTGCTTACCTTAATGATATCTTTTATTTCGAGGCTAAACCTCAACATGGAATATATGAGATAGATGTTCAAACAAACGACCAGCTCTATCATGTTTCTAAGAGAAACAAAGCTGATAGTAACGAATCCTCGTTATGGCACCATAGACTTGGTCACATAAGCAAGGCCCGCATCAAGAAGTTGCAAACTGCTGGCATTCTCGAATCCCAAGATGCAGATTCCTTTGACAAATGCGAGTCATGCTTATCTGGTAAATTAACCAAGTCACCCTTCACCCACACAGGTGAACGGGCCCAAGGATTGTTAGGCGTTATTCACACTGATGTGTGTGGACCCTTTCGAACCGAGACGAGAAATCGTGAACGGTACTTCGTGACTTTCATCGATGACTACAGCAGATATGCCTATGTCTATCTGATGAAACACAAACATGAAACTTTTGAAAAGTTCAAAGAGTTTCAAAACGAAGTACAAAATCAGCTGACTCGAACTATCAAAATACTTCGATCAGATAGAGGTGGTGAATACCTAAGCGCTGAGTTCCTGAATCATCTAAAGGAATGTGGAATCGTTTCACAACCTACTCCACCTGGCACACCCCAGTTAAATGGCGTTAGTGAAAGGAGGAATCGAACCCTGCTTAACATGGTTCGATCAATGATGTGTAGGACAACCTTGCCGCATTCCTTTTGGGGATATGCCATCTTAACCGCCGCTCGTCTAATAAATCTGGCACCGACCAAGAAAGTAGGGAAGACCCCATATGAGATATGGCATGGTTCTCTTCCCAAACTTTCATACCTCAGGGTATGGGGATGTGATGCTTATGTCAGCAGTGACTCTGATAATAAGCTCGATCCTCGAGGCGAAAAGGTAACTTTCGTTGGATACTATGGTAATACCGGTTATTACTTCTACCATCCCGATGCAAACACTGTTTCCATCAAGCGGAAAGGTAAATTCCTTGAGAAAGAATTTCTTACTCGAGGAACAAATAGTGATCCAGTGGATCTTGAAGAAATTCAAGATTCACCTAACCCTGAAGCGGTCGCTGTGTCTGACCGACAAGTTGTTGTCGCACCATCAGACCCAAACACAAGCACAAGCGTTCGTAGGAGCGAAAGAATACGACATGAGCCTGATAGATATCTTGGATATCATGAGGCCTTCGATGTTCTATTAATAGCCGATTCTAACGATGAACCTATTAATTACAAAGCTGCTATATCAGATCCGGAATCTGATAAATGGCTTGAAGCCATGAACGCTGAGATGCAATCTATGCGTGACAATCACGTCTGGGACTTGATTGAGCTACCCCCCGGTACACGGGCAGTAGGGAGCAAGTGGATCTTTAAAAGAAAAACTGACATGCATGGAAATGTGCAAACCTACAAGGCACGGCTTGTAGCGAAAGGTTTCACTCAAACTCAAGGGATTGATTATGATGAGACCTTTTCGCCCGTTGTCATGATCAAATCGATCAGGATTCTCCTTGCCATAGCCGCATACCATGACTATGAGATATGGCAAATGGACGTAAAAACCGCCTTCCTGAACGGACAACTCGAAGAAGATGTCTATATGGTTCAGCCTGATGGTTTTGTCGATCCAGAGAATCCAAACAAGGTTTGCAAGCTTAGCAAGTCCATTTATGGACTCAAGCAAGCATCTCGAAGCTGGAATCTTCGTTTTGATCAGAAAGTCAAAGAGTTTGGCTTTGAACAAAACAAAGACGAGCCTTGTGTCTACAGAAAGGCAAGTGGGAGCGCTGTATCGTTCCTCGTACTGTACGTGGACGATATATTGATCATAGGGAACAACATACCCATGCTTAACGAAGTTAAGAAATGGCTTTCATCTTGTTTCGCTATGAAAGACCTTGGAGAAGCCGCTTATATTCTGGGAATCAAGATTCACAGAGATCGATCTAAGCGCCTTTTGGGACTCAGTCAAAGCACATACATAGATAAGATCATAGCTCGGTTCAATATGAGCAACTCCAAGAAAGGAGCAGTTCCCATGACTAAGGGAACAATATTGGACAAATCTCAAGCACCTAAAACGGAGCGCGAGATAAGCCAAATGGCATCGATCCCATTTGCCTCTGCTATTGGATCTGTCATGTATGCCATGCTCTGCACACGACCGGATGTCTCGTATGCATTGAGCGTGACAAGTCGGTACCAACAGACGCCAGGGCTAGCTCACTGGACGGCTGTAAAGAACATACTGAAATACTTGAGAAACACCACTGACATGTTTCTCGTATTCGGGGGTGTTGATGAGGAGCTCACTGTAAGATGTTACACTGACGCCAGTTTTCAGACTGACCGAGATGACTCTCGCTCACAGTCAGGATTCGTATTCACTCTTAACGGAGGGGCTGTTTCTTGGAGAAGCTCAAAACAGCCAGTAGTAGCTGATTCTACTACTGAATCCGAATACATAGCCGCCTCAGAAGCTGCTAAAGAAGCCGTGTGGATGAAGAAGTTCATATCCGATCTCGATGCTATGCCAAGTATTAGGCAACCCATCGAGATGCTGTGCGATAACACAGGCGCTATAGCTCAAGCCAAAGAGCAACGGTCCCATAAGATGGCCAAGCACGTACTGAGGAAATTCCACTACATAAGAGAAGTAGTCGACAGAAATGAAATCAAGATAAGCAAAGTACACACAGATCAAAACTTAGCTGATCCCTTCACTAAGCCTATGACTCAAGAGACTCATATACGCCACAGAGAAGCGATAGGGCTTAGATTAGCTAAAGACATGTTTTGATTCAGTATTTGGATGTATGAACACTAACGGTTATCTGTATTATTCTTATTCCATCTGTTTTATGCAATAATGAATTACATAACTGTGTTCAATATTTGTACGTTTAATCCATGGACAATAAGTTCTTGTCCTAAATGTCCGTAGTCGATTAGTAAGTGGGAGCTATACTAAAGTAAGACTATTGTGACTGGTTGAACTTTAAAGTTGTTTAACGTTCAAACTCACAGACCTCATTGGTGAATGACGTTGGACGTAACTCGCATCATGCAACGCAATCATGGAAGTCTTGCTTGCTTGATTAAATGCATGCTCTAATGTATCCTTAGACCTGAGACGCATATTCGAACTCCTCTTTACTAAAGAACATTCTTTGATTGTAGCCTAACGTTGTCGCGTAACTGCCAGCCATAACGGCTACTTTTGGGAATGGCTCTGAGGTTTAGTGGGAGCTGTATGCCTCAACAAGGGATTCTGTACTCTTGCTTCGGCAACAGTTAGACATAAAGGCGCCCTCGTTGATTCCAAGTGATAAGTGTGAGGCCTCACCCAAACTTACTGTGTGTTTGTTGGATCACTTCGAATTGTATCGAGAATGAAAATCGATGAATAAAATATGGGAGTCCATGTCCTATAATTCATCAATGTCTTATACAGAAAGGAACATATGACAATGAATGCACAAGTCGTAAGTCTGCTTGATAGTCAATCAGATATACCTTGGCAACCGACTTAAAGAGTCAATATTAGTTGGTGTAGCCATGCATAGCTAGAGTGCCTCTGACTGCGCTCGTTAAACTGTCGCGTTCAGTCCAAGTGGGAGACTGTTGGAAACAAGGGTGTCCTGACCCGACGAATTAACGAACCCGACCGATATTGACCCGTAAGAGTTACACCCGGGTCAACGGACTATTATATCTAATTAATTGTTAATTAGAAATAAACGAACTAAATGGTGAATTAAATAAATATGAATTATTTATTTAAATTGACAAAATCTATCGGTTCAAAATACTCGGTAATTAAAAGACGGATCGATTAGTTGTTACCGGATTAACAGACTAATCGATTGATGGATTAAAGGAGATCGCGACCGGGCCCAGTCCGTCTGGCTCCGGTCCGCGAATTTAATATTAAATGAGAAAAGGAGGAGGATTGAAAGACAAGTTACTCGAAACCCTAATCTCCTCTCTCCTCTCTCTCTCTTTGCGCCGAACCGCAGCCGAAGTCGGCTCCTTCGCCGCCGTCGCCGACCGCCGTCGCCGCCCCGCCTCCACCATCGTGATCCGTTCGAGATTTCAGATGGATCCCCGTCTTGCCAGTATTTGCGCCCGACTCGAAAGCGAAGCCGTCGCAGCCCGAGCCGAAGCCGCAGCCCGAGCCGAAGCCGAAGCCGCAGCCCGAGCCGCCGCCGCGGCTCAAACCGCCGCTGCCGCACGCGCGCCGCCGCGCGACCACCGGCCGGTGGTTCTCGCGCTGTCGGCGCAGCCGAGACCGCCGCGCCCGGTCGCGTCATCGTGGCCGGCGCCGCTCTACCCGTCCGCCACCGCCGCCGCCTCTCCTCCGATCTCCGGCGAGTCGTTCGTCGTGGGATCGGTCCCGGTGGCCATCCCGACGGAGAAGGTTTTGTCACCACCACCGGTGGTATCCCTACCACCACCGCCGCCACTGCCGCCGCCGCCACCTATGGTCGCCGCCGCCGATGTCGTCGTCGATGATCTGTCTCGAAGGTTCGAGTCGGACGTCACTGTTCGTCCTAGCGCGAGCCCGTTGAATCCGGGTGTCTCGAGCGGTTGCTCGGATCCCGCCAAGGTATATCTAATTTATTAGATATTTAATTTTATGTATTTATTTATTTATTTAAATAAATATATTTTCTGTGTTTGTCGTGCCGGTGATTGATCCTGTTACAGTTGCGTCCGCGTTTAATTCGTTTCCGCTGCTAAATTAATTTGGAATTAATTTTATTATTAAAATCGGTTTTAATAAAATTAAAATCGGTAACCCGGATCCCACTGTAAAACCCCAACAGGAAATACCAAGTAATACAATCCATAATCCTTAGTTCCTTTCAAATACTTAAATACTCAATTCAGAGTGTGCCAATGATGTGTATTTGGATTGCTAGTATATCTACTTAGCTTTCCAATAGAAAAGGCTATATCGGGCCTTGTGCTAATAATTGCATACATGAGTGAAGCTATAGCTCTTGAGTATTCAAGTTGAGAAACAGGTACACCTTTGTTTTGTAACAATTTCAGATTTGGATCTATAGGTGTACTAACGGGAGAACAATCATCCACATGAAACTTCTTTAGTTCTCAATATAATGAGATTGAGAAATTGACAAACCATTGTTCTCTCACTTGATTCTTATTCCAAGAATCACTCTGCCTCCCTCATGTCTTTCATATCAAAACTAGAAGACAAAAATTTCTTTGTTTCATCAACTAGTTCTTGACTAGTCCAAACATCAACATGTCGTCAACATATAATCAAATTATGACTCCTTTTCCAGAATCATCAAATTTGCTATATACACATTTATCCGCTTGGTTAAGAACATAACCATTTGACAACACCACATCATCAAACTTTTGATGCCATTGCTTTGGTGCTTGTTTAAGTCCATACAACGATTTGATTAGTTTACATACCTTTTGTTCATTACCAGGCATAACAAAACCCTCAGGTTGTTTCATATAAACCTCCTCATCCAATTCACCATTTAAGAATGCCGTTTTAACATCCATTTGATGAATTACAAGATTGTTGATAGCAGCCAAAGCTATTAACAACCTAATCGTGGACATTCTTGCAACATGAGCATAAGTGTCAAAGAAATCAATACCTTCCTTTTGTCTAAAGCCTTGGATAACCAATCTGGCTTTATATTTATCTATGCTTCCATCCACTTTCATCTTATTTTTGAAGATCCATTTACTACCCAAAGGTTTACATCCAAGAGGTAAATCAGTCAACTTCCAAGTTTGATTATGCATTATTGAATCAATTTCATCTTGGATTACCTCCTTCCAGAAAGCCACGTCTCTAGAAGCCATAGCTTCACTAAATGTCTTTGGATCTTCCTCAACATTATAACAATACTGATATTGAGATTCTATCTAATTTCGTGTTCGTTCAACTAAATATAGTTGAAAATCAGATCCAAAATCTTTAGGTTTGCGTACTCGCGAACCTTTCCTTGGTTGAGATGGACCTGGTTCATCACTAGAACCGGTTAAAGTATTTCCAGTATTAGTACTAGAAAAACTCTGAATCATATCCTTTGGTCTAGGTATTGATGAGAATCTATCTTCATCAAATATAGCATCTCATGATTCTATGACAGAATTAACTGTCACCGAATCATTTGGTTCAATTACATGGAACCTATATACTTGAGAATTCTCAGCATATCTGATGAATATACAATAAATACCTCTTTCTCCCAAAGTTTTAATTTTGGGATCAGTCAGTCTCACAACTGCCCGACATCCACAAACTCTAAAGAAACTCAAGTTTGGTGTCGTGTTATACCAAAGTTCATATGGGGTTCTTTTATTCCTTTTGTTAGGAATTTCGTTCAATAAATAACAGGCTGTTAGCATAGCCTCACCCCAAAACCCATCACTTAAACCAGAGTAGGACAACATGGCATTTACCATTTCTTTCAAAGTCCCGTTTTTCCTTTCTGCCACACCATTTTGTTGTGGTGTATAAGGAGCCATGACTTGATGTATTATTCCAGTTGATTGAAAATAAACTGGATCATAATACTCTCCTTCTCTACGGTCCTAAGAGTTTTAATCAAATTCGATTTATGTAATTCTACTTGTTCCTTGTAAATTTTAAATTTATCCAAGGCTTCATCTTTAGAATGTAGTAGGTAAACATAACAAAATCTAGATACATCATCTATGAATGTTACTACATATTTTTTATTCCTAAAGATGGAGTAGAATGAAAATCACATAAATCACTATGAATCAAATCTTGAACTTTAGAATCACTTATGACTTGTTGTTTAAAAGGTTTTCTAGTAATTTTTGTTAGCTTACAAGTGTGGCATTTTTCATTGTTTATTTCAAACGCAAGTATAAGGCTCGTTTTAGACATTTCTATTAATCTTTTATAATGAACATGGCCTAATCTAGCATGCCATAAATCATATTTACTAAAATTATTACTAGAACTACACGAAGTCATACAAACAGATTCAGAAGTTAAGCATGCAGATTCATTCACAAAGGATGGACTTTCAGGAGTTAACATAAACATATCATTGCATAAATAACCAAACCCTACAAAGTTACCATGTTTAGACAAGATAAATTTGTCACTTTCAAGTACGTGTTTGTAACCACACTTATTCATGACAATACCAGACAACATATTCTTTCGAATCCCAGGTACATACAACACTTTATTCAAATTTAAAGTCTTTCCATAAGTGAAAACTAAATCAACAGAACAAATTCCTTTGATCGGTTCAGTAGCAACATTCCCCTTCTTCAACATAGATCCATCTTCAATTGGCACAAAGTTCTTGAACCAACGAAAATCCTTGCAAACATGAATTGTTGCTCCTGAATCAACCCACCAGGAAATATGATCATCTTGCACATAGAATGCTTCACAAATAAATGATACATAATTCTCAACCGAATTAAAATTGTGAACAAAATCCAAACCTTGGTTATTAGCAGCAGGATCCTTAGATCCTCCACTGCTGCTACCAACACCATTTCTTTTGCCTTTGCCTACACGGCAATTCCTCTTGAAGTGACCTGCTTGTCCACACTTGCAGTAAACCAATTTTTGCTTCTTGTTACGATCATTGTTTGATCCATTGTTTCCACCACTGTTCATAGGACATTTTCCCTTGTTCTTGAAACTAGTACTTTGTTTGGAACCACCAGTTTCTTCATCCATATTGACTGAAGATTCAACCATAGATTTGCCTTTTCCCTTGTCGCCATCTTGAGCCCTCAACGATTCCTCAATTCTGATGTGACTCCCAAGTTTAACCAGACTTAGGTCTTCTGGTTTGTGCTTTTAAATCGTACTTAAAGTCCTTCAAACTAGGGGGAATTTTTTCTATGATACTAGACACAGCAATAGCCTCGTCTATCTTGAAATCATGTTGTTGAAACTGACCCAAAATCCACCAAAGTTCATTGTACTGTTCCATGATCGGACGTGTCTCGATCATCTTGTAATTGTTAAAGTTACTCACAAGGAACTTATTGCTTGAGGCATCCTCGGGCAAATACTTAGATTCCAAACCATTCCACAGTAGCTGAGGGGATTCAACATTCTGATATACGTCAAACAAACAATCTGACATACCATTTAGGATGTAACCACGACAGAGAAATCATCTTGTATCCACTTGATGCGCTTGCTCG
>JBCNJP010007527.1:0-15504 GCA_039602395.1 Deinandra increscens subsp. villosa
TTAAAGTTTGTCCATCAAGAATTTGTCAAACTCAAATTAACATAAAACCCGAATTAACAAAAAATGGTACCAAATCACCATTTTCAGTACAAATACCTAATAAATACAATCAGCATACATGGTTACAACAGTTTTGGTGTGTTCTAAATCACCATCTTCTAGATCGTCGTTCTTTGGTACAACAGTTATCTAAATCACCATCTTCTAAATCTCCGTTATGAATTACCATTTTCTTGTTAGGATGTCAATGACTTATTAACATAAAGGTTTAGCTCCGTTTGTAATTCTGATGAAACAAGAGGGACTGGAAGTGAAAATTTGCTTAACCGAGTTTTAAATAGTTGTTAGGTTAGTTTAAATAGCTGTTAATATAAGTTAGTCGTTGATCTCCTCTTCCAGTTGTAATCTTTGTAATTCCTTCTTCAAATTCAATAAGAGTTTTAGTTTTCTTGTCAATTTTTGGTTTGCAATCTTCATTTGGTATCAGAGCAATTCTGCTTCTGATCTACAGTTCGTTGATTTCTCCGATTGAAGTTGAAATTGGGGATCGGAGATCCTCGAGAAATCCGTCAAGATTCATCGTCTCTTGACGTCACCAAGGAGACCGTCTCCACATCGATCATCTTCTCCGAGAAGTCCTGTATCTCCGACAATGGGGGATAATGGTGGTAGGCAAGTTGTTCAACAGAATTATACAACGATCCCGTTGCAATGTCCGATTCTTACGCAAACGAACTATTCAATTTGGGCAGTAAAGTTGAAGGCCATCTTCAATGTTCACAGCCTGTGGGAGACGATTGAACCAACAGAAGGAGCTGTTGTAGATCCCAAGAAGAACAATGCAGCGATTGCATATTTGTTCCAGGCGTTACCAGAAGACTTGATCCTTCAAGTTGCCCATTTGAATTCGGCAAAAGAGGTATGGAACTCTATTAAAACCAGATATGTAGGCGTAGATCGTGTAAAGAAAGCAAGGTTACAAACTTTGAAATCGGAGTATAATGCCTTGAGGATGAAAGACTCAGAGTCCATAGATGATTTTGCTGCAAAATTGAGCAGCATAGCCTCTAGATCGGCTGAGTTAGGAGACACCATTGATGACCCAACTCTTGTGAAAAAACTCCTTGAATCTGTACCAGAAATCTTTGTTCATATTGTTGCCTCAATGGAACAATTCATGGACTTAGATACCATGGTATTTCAGGAAGCAGTTGGGAGACTAAAGGCATTTGAGGAACGAATTGGAAGGAAAAAGAAGGTTGAAGCTACAAAGGATGACCAAGTTCTTCTAACCTATGCAGAATGGCAGGCTAGATCAAAGGAGAAGAAAGGCAAAACCAAATGGGAAAGGAATGGAAATAGAATGGAGGATACTCAAAAGAATTCAGGGAAAGGAAAGAATAATGATAAGAAACATAAAGGGCAAAAGGGAAATGACAGACCCAAAAAGGACAAATCTAAAATCAAGTGCTTCAAGTGTGACAATTATGGTCACTATGCTAGTGAATGCTTCAAGAAGAAAGTCAGTGATCAAGAAGTCAGTATGATGGATGACTCAGAAGAAGACCCTACATTGTTGATGGTTTGGGCTGGAGAAACCAGTGAGAAGGTGTTTCTAAATGAGGCCAATGTCCTACCTTCAAGATTCAAGTCACAAAGCACAAAGGCTGAGGCTGATGGCATTGAATGGTATCTAGACAATGGGGCTTCAAATCACATGACAGGTAACATTTCACTATTCTCTTCCTTAAATACTAATGTTGTTGGAAAGGTCAAGTTTGGGGATGGATCAGGTATAGAGGTTCAAGGTAAAAGGTCTATAGTATTAGAAGGAAAGAATGTAGACTGCAGAACTCTAACCAATGTTTACTATTTGCCTAAACTTAAGAGCAACATCATTAGCTTAGGACAATTAGCTGAAAGGGGCTGTGAGATTAGAATCAAAGATGATCACCTGTGGCTATATGACAGGTTATGGCAGGTTAATCCTAAAGGTTAAAAGAGCTCATAATAGACTGTACAAGGTTGTATTGAATGCGGGTGCTGCTATGTGCTTTCAGACTAGATTAGAAGGTGACTGTGGCATGTGGCATAGTAGGTTAGGACACATTAGTCTTCATACCCTTGAGTTAATGACAAATAAAGAATTAGTGACTGGTGTACCTAGGCTAAAGTATGAACCACACATATGTGATATATGTCTAGCAGGAAAACATGTGAGGGACCCATTTCCTAAGGAGACCATGTACAGGGCTAAGAGACCTTTAGAATTGCTATCAATGGACCTTTGTGGCCCAATTACCCCTGAGTCTAATTCTGGTGTTAGGTACTTTATGCTAATCTTGGATGACTATTCAAGATATGTGTGGGTATATTTCCTAAAAACTAAGGATGAGGCATTTGAGATCTTTAAGAAATTTAAGGTTCAGGTTGAGAGCCACATTAGGCTTGAAAATCAAGTCCCTAAGATCAGATAGGGGAGGAGAATTCACATCATTGAGGTTTAATGAATTTTGTGAGCAAGCAGGAATACATAGGCTTTTAACTGCCCCCTACTCACCACAGCAAAATGGGGCTGTGGAGAGAAGGAATAGGACTGTGATGAACATGACTAGGTGTGTCCTAAAGGAAATGAATATGCCTCATGTTTATTGGGCAGAAGGAGTAAGACACTCTGTGTATATCCTAAATAGAGTTCCTACTACGGCTTTGGGCAATACTACTCCATATACTCTTATAAAAGGGAAAAGACCAAACCTTGAGTTCCTAACGGTCTTTGGCTGTGTAGGTTATGTCAAGGTCATAGGTCCTGAGTTAAAGAAACTGGATACTAGGAGTAGACCTATGAGTTTATTTAGGATTTCAGGATGGCACTAAAGGGTATAGGATGTTAGATGTTGCCAGGGGTAAAATTGTCATAAGCAGAGATGTGAAATTTGATGAGACTAGGAAGTGGTCATGGGATAAGAATGACACATCTGAGCTATTTGAGAGGACTGTTGAGTCAAGTGGAAACATTTTCGAATTAGCAGAGCAAATAGAGGAATATGACAATGAGGCAGAGGATGTACCTGATGTTGATGATGAACCTTTAGAGGATCAGGATACTAGTGCAGCAGGTGAGATATCTGATTTAGGTGAGATTGGTGAAGCTGAGGCTACCAAGAAATCAGGTAGAGTGAGGAGAGTTCCTGCACATTTGAAGGATTATGTGTTAGATAAGAGGATGAGTATGACTGGTCATGCTCAGGAGATTGATGACCAGGTCAATTTACTCTTGACCCAGGAAGAAGAACCTAGTTCTTATGAAGAAGCATCAAAGAGTAAAGTGTGGATAGATGCTATGAAAGAAGAATTAGGAGCCATTGAGAGAAATGGAACTTGGTTTTTAACTGACCCACCTAAGAAAACTAAGCCAATAGGTTTAAAATGGTTGTTTAAAATTAAAAGAGATGCAGCAGGGGAGATAACCAAATATAAGGCTAGATTGGTAGCTAAGGGGTATGTTCAAAAGCTTGGCATTGACTATGAGGAGGTGTTTGCTCCTGTGGCCAGAATAGAGACCATTAGGCTTATATTAGCTCATGCTGCTTGTATGGGTTGGACTGTGTTTCATTTAGATGTAAAAGCAGCATTCCTAAATGGAACCTTACAAGAAGATGTATATGTTAAGCAACCTGATGGTTTTGTTAAGAAAGGTTCAGAAGGAAAGGTGTATAAGTTGGTGAAGGCTTTATATGGCCTAAAACAAGCACCTAGAGCTTGGAATCTAAGACTGCATCAAGTATTAACTGAATTGGGATTTAGCAAATGCAGGCATGAATCAGCTGTCTATATTAGAAATAGAGATGGGTCTAGTTTGATTCTAGCTGTTTATGTGGATGATTTACTCATAACTGGTAGTAGCAAAAAGGAAGTAGATGAGTTTAAGGGACAAATGTGTAAGAAGTTTGACATGACTGATCTAGGAAAGTTATGCTATTATCTTGGTATTGAGGTGAATAATACTAGTCATGACATTCAATTAAGACAGCAGGCATATGCTAAGAAATTGGTAAGTTTGGCGGGTTTAGAGGAGTGTTTTGATGCTAAGATACCCATGGATCCAGGTCTAAAATTAGGCAAGGAAGTGGGAGGTGAGGTTGTGGAAGCTTCAAGCTATAGAAAATTGATAGGATCATTAAGATATCTGACCCAAACTAGGCCACACATCACTTTTGTTGTTGGTTATCTTAGCAGGTTTATGCAAACTCCAAGACAAGCTCATTTGAAAGCTGTGAAACAAGTTACCAGATATGTAAGAGGTACTATGGGGTATGGGCTGTTTTACCAGAAAGGGCAGAATGGTAATCTCGTGGAGTTTAGTGACAGTAACCACTCAATGGACTCAGACAATGGGAGGAGCACATCTGGTAATGCATTCTTTTACAATGGGGCACTTGTCTCATGGTATTCAACAAAGCAAAATACTGTTGCTTTATCTAGTTGCGAAGCAGAATTCATGGCAGCAACAACAGTTGCATGTCAAGCTTTGTGGTTGTCGAGATTGTTAAGTGAGCTAACAGGACAGGAACCTAAGAAAGTGAAGCTAATGGTTGATAACAGGTCTGCAATTGCATTGATGAAGAACCCAATATTCCATGGTAGATCTAAACATATTAATTTGAGATTCCACTTCATTCGTGAATGTATAGAGAGAGGGCAGATTGAGGTGGAGTTTATTAGTGGGAATTTGCAGAAAGCTGATATCCTAACTAAGGCTTTGTCAAGAAACAAGTTCAATGAAATGAGAAATTTACTTGAGATAAACGAGCAAGGATGAAATTTCATAGATATGGGATTATGACACCCCATATACACAAATCTATTGGATCTCTGGTATATGTTGCTAATGTCATCTTGTCATAGCTTGATGTTTTCAATTGCTGTAGTTTTGAAGAGGGTTTCGGATCAGAATTAGGGAGGAGTAATGTTAGGATGTTAATGACTTATTAACATAAAGGTTTAGCTCCGTTTGTAATTCTAATGAAATGAGAGGGACTGGAAGTGAAAATTTGCTTAACCGAGTTTTAAATAGTTGTTAGGTTAGTTTAAATAGCTGTTAATATAAGTTAGTCGTTGATCTCCTCTTCCAATTGTAATCTTTGTAATTCCTTCTTCAAATTCAATAAGAGTTTTAGTTTTCTTGTCAAATTTTCGTTTGCAATCTTCACTTCTAAATCACCCAATTTTTATCACCATTCTAAATTGAAGATAAGATAAGGGGGGACTGGGATAGATTCACAATTACATGTTCTCAATTACTATCTGCGAGCTGGGCGGCTAGGATAGATTGGCGACGAAGAAGGATGTTACCATCTTCTAAATTGCCATTTTTAATCGTCGTTCTAACATGACAAGAGAGAAGATAGGACTGACGATGAAGAGATGGGTACATGATTACACGTTCTCAATCACGATCTGCGAGTTGGCTGGGACAGATTGACGATGAATAAGGAGATGACGTATGAGACTTCGATAGGGGAAGATGGTTGCTCTAAGGAGATGGGATGAATGTGAAGAGGGTTGTAATGCAAATATAGAAAAAGACGACGAGGGTTTGCTAATTTGCTTTGACTTGTGTGAACTCTGAAGTATATTAAAGTAAATATATGTTATTTAATGATATAAAAAAAATATTCCGGATATTCTGTTACACCCCCAAATTTCATGTGCGGAGTATCACTGTAAGGAGCGTGACAAACCAAGATCGAAGTCAATATCCATAAGAACGACCACCAAATGATTTTTAAAAGACTAAGTTTAAATATATGCAGAAGCGTATATTTTAAAACATGATATAAATTTGTTGCGCAACACAAAGCGCTCAAGATACATGTGATGTAAAAACAATAAGTGTAAATATACAATTGTCGAATGATCCAAAATCCAAAGTTATGTGCATGCATCCTAATCCGTGCTCATCTTAGCGACCTGAGATAAACATGCTCAAGTGTCAACACAAGGTTAAATAGTTAAAAACCGTTAGTAAGTCTAACACAACTGATAATCAGAGTTGGTTCTATTGATTTTAAACAATTATAATATAACTTTGCGGAAATTAATATAAATAGGAAGACACACAATTCATATAAAGATTTTCTGTATATCTATTTGTAAAGAATGGTTACAAGAGTTTATGATGTGTATGTGTGATTCAGAAATATCTTTCTACAAGAGTAATGATCTAACTCAGTTGAAGAAGATTTAGATATTTTCTTTGTGTTTGTCTTGTTTAGTAGATGACAATGACTTTCTATATATATACCAAAAAAATATAAAAGTGGGTGAGTGAATTGAATAAAGTATTCAATTCACTCCACTTTCAATCACTTTCATAAAGTTGGTGGATCCTTACCTTGTATAGAAAGTCATGTGTCATTTATTCTTTTTTGTCTTTTCAAAATATCTTCTTCTTCTTATTTTCTGATGTGTCACACCCCAACCGACGGCGGAATACATCGAGGCGCAATGATTGTCCAGATGCACACAATACTAAATAAATGTTGTGATGTTCTTAATCAACCCATTTCATGGCATTCAAAGTTTACGTAATAACCCAAAAACAAAGTATCAAAGAATTAGATATTAACTTGATTTATTTAGGTATCACTAAGTCCGCATGCACCCTAAAGTGTCATCAACAAGATAATCATCATCAACAGCAAAACCTACAACATGTATAAAATAAGGGTCAACTACGAACAGTTGGTGCGTAAACATAGGTTTACTATACTACAATAGATTAAAAGCATTGCGATTCAATGAGTCAAGTGTAAATGTCTAAATCATGATCAACAAGTATGAGTGATGTGCATCAAACCTAGACAATAAGAAAGCAACCACCGGACGCCAACGCGAGGCAGGCCAAGTGGTTATCAGCCAATAGATCTATCATTGTTGCCACGACTCAAAGATTAATGGTACACATGCGATTAGGGACTAGCGACTAGCGATTAGAGAATACCATAACAAATAATACACAAGTATCACATAATCAGAGAATCACACATAGAATCACATGTTTAATTTCATAATAAAGCGTATAGTGATTTTTGAATATGGTACATGTTGCACCCTAAAACATTAAAATAAAATAGGGGCTATGAATACTCACCTGATATGGAGACACAAATGAAATAATGACTTCACGAAACGAAATGAATAAACCCGAAGACGAACTTGATGACTAAACAAGATGGAGGAATAATTGAATGAATGAATAATTAACTAAATAATAAATAAATAAACAATTAAATGAATAAATATGTAATTGGAAACTTGTGACACAATCGGCTCGACTGCTCGTTGGTGATTTAATTATGGTGATAACGTACGATTAGGGTCATGAGATAGGTCATTCCTAAAACTAACATGTGACGTCGAACAATAATAGATAAACTATTATTTTTTACGACGTCTCAAATTGTAAGGATCAATTTAAACCCTCACGCGATATCTAGACTAGTGAAACCGTGCGGAATCCAGTTTAACTAGGTGATTCAAGGATAAACACAATAAACAATAACCGAAAAGTATAAGCACAAGAGAAACACAAACCGACTGAAGAACAAACACTTGTATTGATTACTTGCAACTGCTTACACCTTAAACGAAATTCTCAAGGAGAATTTCGTGAAACACCAAGTACAAGAACACCCAAAATCAGCCCCCCTAAACCCCTAGATTAGCTATCCTTATATAGGGGGAGATTAGCTTGGAAAACAAGCTAATCTATCTTTGGTAACCCTAATTACCCACTAATTCCCGTTTTTGACTTTCCAGGCCCACTAAAACCCATCTAAACTCTTTTAAACTGAGCCCAAACCTATCTAAAATGGCCCAATGACCCAATACAATAATAAACCAACTATTTTTCACCTATTCTAACACATAGGCCTTCAAAATAGTCCGCCAATAGGTGATTTAATACACAAGCCACAAATTATTCCCTTACAATCTTCCCCTTGGCTTGTGATATTAAATGTCTTCTTCTTTCAATCTTCAGACTTGCAGTCTTCTCCTTGGCTTGAGCATGGGTTGATGAAGATACTTTTCTTTAACAATCTTCAATGGGCAGCAACGGTCGAGTTCTGGGAGTTTTCTCTCAATCAGCATCAGCTTGGACTTCAAATGACAAACAAGTAATGAGAGGAGGATTCTCAAGTACTTGCTCCTTCTTGAAACATGTCGAGTCCTTGCTGGATCATCAGTAACTGTCTTGACCAGCATGTAACTTTAGAGGGTAAAAATGTTGAAAACCTATATCTTGGCATTCTTGAATGTCTCGTTGTGACTGCTCTGCATCGTTTCTTCAATTTGCTTCCCCTAAACTTGAGAACGGTGTCTTTGGAAGCTTTACTTGAACAACCAACAAACTTCCCCTGAGCATAGGGTAAGTCATTTTCCGGCTGGTTCTTCAACACGAACAGTAGCAGCACTCATTGACTTTTCTTCTCCATGACATCTCATTTAACCTGACATGCACAACATGGAACAAACACTAACCAGACAATGATGACTGGTTATCGAGTTAGCATTATTTAACCAAACAACTTCCCCTGAACCCGAGGGGGAGGTCACACCTTCTTGCACAAAACCCAAAAAGAACTTATTAAAACCTTTAAATTAACCTGGCCATGGTTGAAAAATAAACAAAAAAAAACTTAAGATAAAACAGAAGAAAATAAAAACAAACATACCAAATTACTAAACGAGAAGGTTTCTATGGGATCAAACCGTATGAATCTGACTGAGGAACCCTTTTCAGCTTCTGTTACTCGAACACGTCCAGGTGATTGCCAATATACTGATCCACTTTAAACTCAAACCCTTTTCTTATTCAGGCTGTTTGTCACTTTATTATCTTTTAAGGTGTATTAATTATGAACAGCAAGTGGGTTTCAACAAATCCTAGGTACATGTTATTACACACTATCAAGCATATAAATTCCCTACCACATATTTTCACAACCTGAACCAGAAGTTTGAAAGTAAGCTCGAGACTTGGTTGAGAAGAGAAATAATAGATCAGATAGATTTTTTTTGGGTATAATATACAAAGTCAACTGAATTTTTTGAAACATTTTTGATAATGCTCTCATCAGTGACAAAGGCTAAGGGTTTTGGACTCTTGAGGGTCTCTTTTGATGTGCTCTTTGGCATCTTTTGGGTGTATATTATTTTTTTTTATTTTTTTTTAATTTTAGATGATCTAGAAGTACGTATGTATGGACAATTCCAGGTCATTGCTCACGCAAAGCAGAGGGGAGCCTTACATACATGTGAAGCATCCCCAGGTCATTGCTCACGCAAAGCAGAGGGGACACCGACTTTTTGAGCTCAATTTCACACTCTTGGAGACAAGCGTGTGTATCGGGAACTTGAACATGCAGTCAAATAGAAATGCAAATAACCTAAGTGCTGTTACCCAACAAACTGCCATACATTATCTTTAAGTGTGTAACGCATACCTTTTCAGATTTAAGAGCCGAGCCTACCAGCATATCACCATGGATCACGTCGTTCACATCTGCCTTACACGTGTCAGCCATCTCCAAAACGGAAGTTTATTTCACTTCCCACCTTCTCAAACGCACAAACAAAAGATTAAAAATTAAAAAGCACAATTTTTTTTAGGGGTCAACTATTTCATCTTTTCTATTCTTCCCCTTGCTTTTTGATTTTTAAAATCAACACACATTTTTTTTTTTTTTTTTTTTTTTATGCACACACAGACACATCACTAAATATCAATTAAATCTGGCCAAGCTAACCTTCAAAGTTTATCTTTTGAGAATTTTTTCAGATTTGGGTTTTGTTTCATGCACAACCATACTTCACATCAAATCAGCCAAGAAACAAACAATTCAGACAGTGTTACCTTTACTGCTTATTTTCTCAGATTTACCTCTCACAAGGAAACATACCCTCCATTGAAATCTTCATGTCATGTGGTAGAGAGATGCCTCCTATCCTGTGCCTGGAACAATCACTATCACAAACAAACAAGGTTAATGAAAGTCCTCCTTGACTGTTCCTGCACAAGGTGAGAGATCAGTTAGCCATAAGTACCCAGGCCATTGTGGTTCTGGGTATACCTGAAGAATCAACAAAAGTTACTTCTTTTAGGCACATTCCCTTTGTAAAATCAGGGAGTGGGGGTGTGGCTGTCTTGGTTTTGGGTTTTACCTGGTCATTTTTGGGAACATCTTTGTTCTTTACCTTCCAGGTTTGGTGGTTCGGTCTGTCTTTTACCTGAGGACATTTGGCTGGATTCTTCTGAATATTTTGATTTTTAATTTTGACATTTTGAAATTGTTTGGAGCGTTTTTTATACACCCCTCTAGGCTGGTAATTCTGGTTTACCACCTTTGTCTCATTCCACCTCTCTACCTCACACCTCACATTTGGTTTTGAATAACCGGCTGATTTTGGAAAACTGACAGGTTTTGATTTAGAATGAAAAACATTATCAGTTTTAAAACCATTTTTTGTTGGTTTTTGAGGTGACTTAGGCTTTTGATTCACCTTCTGTACCTTTGGTTGTTGAGGTACAGACTTCTGCATCTTAGGGTTCGAAGGCGCAGGCTTTTGTTTTGAACCACCATGTGTTTGGGCCTGCGGGACAGGTCTCTGATGAACCCTCTTAGGGTAGTAGGGCTCATATGGTCTGTGCAAGCAATTTCTTGCCAAGTGTCCAGGCTTTCCACACACATGGCAAGATTGCTTCTTGGGATACGCGGGAGTCTGCGGTTGGTTTCTCCCAGTGGATATCCAAGATGGTTTTGAGCAATTCTTGTGTATCCAATAGGTTTTTCCATTAGGCTTCGTGGTCAAAGTGTACTCCCGCTGTATCGGCTTAAACTGGTCATATGCAGACTTAACATCTGGGTACGGGACAAAATCATGCGGTCTGGCATCCCGCACTTTCTGCACATTTTGGACAACATTATCCTTCTTATTCTCACAAACCTTTTCATTAACAGTTGAGGGTTTGGGACCAGAAACCTGTGATCCCGTACCTCTTCTCAAGATTTTAACAGATCTTAAGGGTTTCACAGGTTTAGCATCACATTTCCCAAAGTTAAACACACTACTAGTAACAGATTCATCAAACACAGTTGACTTGGGAAATGCTGACTCAGACTCAAAACTTTTTGAAGCAAAATTATCAGTTTTAAAAACTGGAAACTTTTGACTCTCAACGCAAACACTTTTTCCCTTTGAACCTGCTTCTTCATTTACTTTATCTGCACAAGAAGTAGAAGTGTTAGTAATGTTAGAAACAGGAGCAGAAATTTTAATAGGACAAGCTGCCAATTTCTTTTCGATCTCAGCTTTAGCATCCAAGTTAGTCTTGGAACACTCATAATCTGAGATCATTTCATGCATCAGGGGCATCGGTACTGTATGAGTGGACTTTTCATCTTTTATTTCAGTACCGAGACCCAAACCAGAGTTGGCTTTTAGATGACGCATACGAGCGTCTGTGTTGTAGAAAAGTGAGCTAGCCTTCATCATTTCTGACACAATCTTACCGTTTCGCTCAACTTTGGTTTGCGATGTTTCTAATTGCCCTTTAAGTTGTTCAAGTTCAGTTTTCAATGTGGCAATTTCTTCATTAGCAACTCTCAGATATGTGTTTTTGTTACTCAAGTCCCTTTGAAGATTTTTTATGTCAATTTTAGCAGCTTCGAGTTTCTCGCTTAAGTTTTTACTTCTACCTTTGTATTCCCTCAATTCTTTATCAACAAATTCACGATTTAATGTTTCATTGAAAAACTTATTTTGCCATTCTTGAGATTCATTGAGTATAGTTTGACATTTAGGGTTAAGACATACCTCAGAGCTGCTGGCAGATACAGAATTACCTGGAAGAAAGGATGCCATGAATGTCTTTGATTGAACTTCTGGATCAAATACGAACAGAAAGACTTGAACGGATTGAAAATTGAAAGCCTAAGGGTTGGATAGAAAAGGGTGAAGTTTGGATAGAAAAGTCAAGTTTTGGATCGAAAAGTGGACTTTTTGATCGAAAAGAGGACTTTTTGATCGAAAAATGGACTTTTTGATCGAAAAGTATGGCTGATCGAAAAGCTGGTAGGAAAGCTGCTTGGCTGATCGAAAAGCTGTCTTGGCTGATCGAAAAGCTGTTCGGCTGATCGAAAAGCTGTCTTGGCTGATCGAAAAGCTGTTCGGCTGATCGAAAAGCTGTCTTGGCTGATCGAAAAGCTGTTTGGCTGATCGAAAAGCTGTCTTGGCTGATCGAAAAGCTGTTTGGCTGATCGAAAAGCTGTCTTGGCTGATCGAAAAGCTGTTTGGCTGATCGAAAAGCTGTCTTGGCTGATCGAAAAGCTGTTTGGCTGATTGAAAAGCTGTCTTGGCTGATCGAAAAGCTGTTTGGCTGATCGAAAAGCTGTCTTGGCTGATCGAAAAGCTGTTTGGCTGATCGAAAAGCTGAAAGAATGGATTGAAAAGTCTCAAAGGGGACTTTTCGATCAATGAGCACAGTGAATCGAAAAGTCACAGGGGACTTTTCGATCAAGGAGGCAGATCGAGAAGTCTCGAGGGGACTTCTCGACTAAGATGGAACGGATCGAAAAGTCTCTAAGGGGACTTTTCGATTGAGGATGCTGATCGAGAAGTCTCAAGGGGACTTCTCGATTGAGAGCTTCTGGTCGAAAAGTCACAGAAGGGGACTTTTCGACTGGTATAGCCTGATCGAAAAGCCACAAAAGGGGGCTTTCTCGATCGAATGGAGCGACTGAACATGATTTTTTCGACCAGAAATCTGATCGAAAAGTGTAGGCAGGGTCGAAAAGCTCCTCAAACACGCAGAGAACACCACGAAACTTCTGACTTGTCTTGTAACCTGCAGAAAAACACCTCAGAATGTGCTAACAACTGAAAATCACCAGAAAACTCAAACTGTTAGTTCTTGAAAAACTTGAATCCGATATCGCGAGAGCCTCGAAACTTGCGTTTCTTGGCTCTGATACCAATTGTAAGGATCAATTTAAACCCTCACGCGATATCTAGACTAGTGAAACCGTGCGGAATCCGGTTTAACTAGGTGATTCAAGGATAAACACAATAAACAATAACCGAAAGTATAAGCACAAGAGAAACACAAACCGATTGAAGAACAAACACTTGTATTGATTACTTGCAACTGCTTACACCTTAAACGAAATTCTCAAAGAGAATTTCGTGAAACACCAAGTACAAGAACACCCAAAATCAGCCCCCCTAAACCCCTAGATTAGCTATCCTTATATAGGGGGAGATTAGCTTGAAAAACAAGCTAATCTATCTTTGGTAACCCTAATTACCCACTAATTCCCGTTTTTGACTTTCCAGGCCCACTAAAACCCATCTAAACTCTTTTAAACTAAGCCCAAACCTATCTAAAATGGCCCAATGACCCAATACAATAATAAACCAACTATTTTTCACCTATTCTAACACATAGGCCTTCAAAATAGTCCGCCAATAGGTGATTTAATACACAAGCCACAAATTATTCCCTTACACAAATTATATTTATTTTCCATAGGATCGATCACATAGGCCACAATTATCGTCTAAAAATGAATTATAGACAAAATTAAATATAAACATATTATAATTGTAATATCTAGCCATGAATCAATCAAATATATATTTATTTTCACAAACTAATTATTTTTAACTTAAACCATAATTTAATTCTTATAAACAATGAAAACAACCAAGATCGCAACTTTTTGCATGCAAATCATTCCAACTATTTTATTTATGACTAATCATGTTTGAATAACCTAGATCTATTCATATCATCACCTAACAATCAAATTTATATGGATCTAGGTATGCATGTACCAAAATATATATTTATTTTCATGAAAAATCCATCAAAATGGCATCTTTAATCAACTAAACCCTAGATCTATCAACAACAACACATTTTCACGATGAATCAAGCATAAAAAATATAAGCTTTAATATGATTAGCCAAGATCCATGAAGTCCCATCAAGATCCAACAAAGAAACTTTATAAAAATCCATAAAAATCTAACCTTTTTACTAGATCTAGCATTTAAGAACATGAAAGACTTAGACCTAGCATGGAATAGGCCTAAAAATCATGTATTTATCGACTTTTAGCAAAGACTCTAGAAGCTGGAAGCTTGGTTTAAGAAAAGCTTACCGAAATGATGAAACCGACACATATATAAGCTTGAAAAACATCCAAAAAGCTCTTAATCTTCAAGAAAATGATGGGAGTGATTTTCTAGGGTTTATGGCGGCTAAGGTGTGATTAGGGTTTATAAAAAGTGGAGAAAACGAGCTTAAAGGTGGATATATACATGAAACCCCATAGAAAAACGGATTTTCCCAACATTAAACAGGTCGTGGTACGCGAAGGTGGGCACCAAGGCCCTTCGCGGTACGCCGCGTGTTTTCTAGGGTCCCCAAGCTTTGACTTTTATAGAAAAAATGATGTTTTGACCACCAAAATGAAGGTTTTTGGTTCCTGTTTCCTCACCAATGAATTCATTTCATCATTTTCACTAGGATCAAGTACCAACATGAGATATAAATATTTCCAAATGATAATTAAATTAAATAAAAGCTTTTTAGTCGGTTTTTACTGTTTTCGCTATAACTTTTTCGTTCTTTATCGTTTTCGAGTCCCGTTTTCACTATTTCATCATTTTGCATTGCCAATCATATAAAACACATTCAAGCACATAAAGAATATAGCATGCCAAACATGGAATTTTAATCAATTATAATGCGTTTTAGGGCCTATTTACGTACGTACACTACGTCAAAATGCACCTTTGGCCACGGAAAAAAACCGTGACCTTTGGTGTCATATGGCCACATATATTTGTGTTTTAGCCACATATATTTGGAAAAAAAAAGTGGCCAAAGGGTAGTTGATATCAGATATTTTGTCCCAATACACGTGGCCAAATGGTGGCAACGGCCACGTTAAAATATAAAAAGTGTGGCCTTTGGTATTATATGGTCACGTATATTTGTGTTTTAGCCACATATATATGAAAAAAAAGTGGCCAAAGGGTAGTTTAAATCATACATTTTGTCCGAATACGCGTGGCCGAAGGGTGGCAACGGCCACGTTAAAATATAAATAGCGTGGCCTTTGGTATTATATGGTCACGTTATTTGAGTTTTAGCCACATATGTTGCAAAAAACATGGCCAAATGGGTTGATGAAATCATACATTTTGTCCCAATACGGGTGGCCAAAGGGTGGCAACGGTCACATTAAAATATAAAAAACGTGGCCTTTGGTATTATATGGTCACATATATTTGTGTTTTAGCCACATATATTTGAAAAAAAAAAGTGGCCAAAGGGTAGTTGAAATCAGATAATTTGTCCCAATACGCGTGGCCAAATGGTGGCAACGGCCACGTTAAAATATAAAAAGTGTGGCCTTTGGTATTATA
>JBCNJP010007528.1:0-13179 GCA_039602395.1 Deinandra increscens subsp. villosa
TCGATTGTTATTGAAAGGTAGTCCTTGAGGTTCATTTGCATTTTAATGTGTGTTGTATGTGTTTATGAGTTGTTGCAGGTACAAAAATGGCGGACCTCTGCGTCTACGATCGTCGAGATGTAGAAGACGACGTTTCGAGTTTACGATCGGTGTTTCTGATCATGTTTACGATCGGTGTTCCCGATACAGTTTACGATCGATGTTTACGATCGGGCTAACCGTTTACGATTAGGCTAAATCTGGTTCACTTGACTCTGATCGTAAACCAGAAGTTCAATCGTAAACTCATGAAAAAGTTGGAATTAAAATCGTAAACACTTAAGTAAACACAAAATGCTTTTTATTATCTTATCAAACTTATTTGTTTTGAGATGAAATTGAATGTGTTTTGTTAATTTGTGTTTCAAAATCAAATTCTTTCCTTGAGAGTATCAATTGAGATTTCTGAACTGAACAAGTAAAATGTGATATTCAATTGAACTTCAAGATGATGTGAACAAACATAATTGCTCTTTGATGAGATTAATCCTGATGCACTTGTCTCGGTTTTTCAGATGGCAGAAGATATGCTTGACGAAGAGATTCACTTTGAGAGGGATCACTGCATGCCCGCTTATCTTGATGACCCTCCTAAGAGACACATGCAGTTGTTCTACTCGTTAGTAGCAGGATTGAACGTGTGCAAAATCAATCATGCTCTCAGGGCAAGCGTGCTGATCGATGAACAACTTATCAGAGAATTCTGGGGAACTGCAAGAGCAAGTGCAGATAAAACAAGGATCACTGCATATATGGCAGTTCTTGATTCTTCTCCAAGTAGCAACAACTCATGGAATATGATGTTGGAAGGAATTTTGTAACACCCCAATTTTCACAGATACATTATATGTATAGTAAATACGTGTTTATATTATAAATACGTGAGCTTAATTGATAAATGTGGTAAGACTATGCTTTAGATAAGTTGCATGTGTTAGAAATATGTTTTTAATGGCCTATATGATGAAATGTGCATAAATAGATGTGTTAAATGCTAACGAAGGTAAAGTATGAAATGAATATGTGTTTATATGAATAACATAATGATACATGTGTGAATTAATGGATATATACGTATAGATACGTGTGTTAATAGTTAACGGGAAAGTAAAAGGACTAAAAATGTAATTATTGTAAAGTTATAAACGTATACGGATATTATACGTATCTATAATTATTATAAGTATCCCGAGGCTTAGGATATGATAAAAATATATCCTAATATGATTTATAAGGTGAAATGATAAGTATTGTAAAGTTTGAGGGGCTAAAATGTAATTTAGCAATTAATAAAGAAAAAATATATATATGTATATATATGTTATCGTACAAATCCCGAGCCTTAGAAACCTTATAAATTATTAGAAATATGTCCCTTAATGTTTTAGTACATAAAATGATAAAAGGTTAGAAGTTCGGGGGGCTAAAGTTGCATTAAACCAAAGTACAAGGGCTAATATTGTAAAAATTCAAAAGCTGGCCGGAAACCCACTTCGTCGCGTATCGCCTAGGCCACCACCAAGCCCGGCGCGATACGCCTAGCCTTCGTCTGCAGCAGAAAAATCCCAGGTTCGTTTTTAAGCCACGTTTGTCAACTTGGAGGCCAAGTTTGAGCTCCATACGCGTCAGATTTTGAGCGTGAGTCACCCCCATACGTGTTAGTACCTTAGGACGACCTTGTATGTATAAATAGGAGGTTCAATTCCATCAAACAACCTGCGAATTCACTCAAAAACAACCCAAAAACCCTCATTTCGAACCAGCAACTTCGTCGGAGAAATTAGAGCAAACGGTGAGGAGTTAGAAGGCGAAATTCAGCAGTCAACCCTTATTAGGTATGATTAACAATAACCTATCTCAGTTTTTGCAAATTCAATTTCTAAGTATGCTTTCTAAAAATGATGTAAAATTAGGGTTCTTAATGTTATTCTGCTCAAATCGGGAGATCGGGTGGGAATTAGGGTCTGAATTTTTGTAGGTAATCCTAATCTAATGTGTTTTAAGAAAGCCCTAAGTTTATTTCACAATTGAACAAGGTTTGGTGAAGGTTTTGTTAACGGGTCAAAATTAGGGTTTTCATAACGTTACTCTGCCCAAATTGAGCAAACGGTTTTGAATTAAGCTTTGCTATTTTAAAGGATATTATAAAATGTTATAATGGATAATTCCCTAATTTGGTTTTGAAAGAAAATGAGTTTTGATAAAGAAACGAGAAATTTATGAAATTAGGGTTTCGAATTATGATTATTTAATATAAAATAATCTGGAGGGTATGGGTACTTGAATTTTGGTATGGAACTATGTTTATATATATAATAAGTATATATGAGGTTAAAATGGATAAATGATAAAGTATATAAAAGATACCGAGTTAATCGGATATTTAGAAGTTCGTGCGGACCGGAAGGGTAGACACCTGTACACTGGGGTTTCTGGCAATAGCGGGGTGTCGCCATCCCATCTGGGCAATGGCATCCCAACACTGGGCGATCCCGGGGTGAGTGTCTACTTATAGGAATGCGCGTCTTCATAATTATCAATAAAGAGAAGATAATATACCTATAGGGGTATTTTGGTCATTTTGACCTTAAAAGAAGTAAGCCTTAATAATCAGATATTATTAAGATAATATAAGAGATAAATAAACATAGGATATGTTTATAATGTTAAACCTTGCGTTAATGCCATACGATACGCGAATTAGGTTAACCGAAGGATTCTGTCGGAGGTTCTGTCCGAGTTTAACGAGTAAAGAGATAAGGTGAGTTCTGCGAGCCCACTTTTAAATGTTTTAAACGCTTTAATGTTTTCGGGCTGATATACATATAATGTTCAACTGTTTAATTGGAAAGTATTTAAAATACTTTTATATGAAAGTTTGATTATCTTAAACTGATAAATTGATGAAATGATGAACTGTTGAAATGATATGTGAAGGTACTTATGAATGTATATACGTGTTAGTAATACATATGAAATGGTTATGTTAGAATAATGCATATGAAATGCTTATTAGGGTTATGTGCTATATTTGCTTTGAAACTAGGTATCCAAATGATAAGGGTTTGTTAATAAACGTACAAGTGAGAATGTATGATTATATGAGAACAAGGGGTGCATTTGCTATATTATTATGTGGTGGATACGCCGCTGGTACATCCTGTATACAAGCATGGTAGTATAGTTACCCGGTATATTGAAAGTGTGGAGGATACGCCGCTGGTACATCCTGTATACATACACCTAGGTAAATTGGGGGATGTTCACTTGTTGCAGTATATGAGTACATTATCATGTTTATTAACACACCTGAGTCAGTCGGATATCTAACTAGGGGCGGGTAGTAGTACTGTGGTGGTTAAGGAGATGTTCGATAGAATGGAACGTCTAAAGAGGGTCAAGGTTACGTGAACGGTTGTCGTTGCTGAATGGTTGGGGGCTTCCAGATGAAGTTACCTGAGCAGTCTTCGAGACCGGGAAGGTATAGAAAAAGTAGGACGGTTGTCGTTGCTGAATGGTTGGGGGCTTCCAGATGAAGTCACCTGAGCAGTCTTCGAGACCGGGAAGGTATAGAAGAAGTGGAACGGTTGTCGGTACTGAGGTTGGGGGGCTTCCGATAAAGTCACCTGAGCAGTATTCGAGACCAGTAGGTATAAAGGTGTATGGAATTCAGTTCATAGGAGTTAAAGGTTATGGAGGTAGATGTTTTCTAGAGAAACGTGTATGGTTATGATGTTATGTTATGTATGACTTGTTATGTGTTATACTTGATAAATGTTGTAAAAAGGGATTTTGCAGGTTCAAAGGTTTTAACCTCACGAACGAGGTAATGTTTTTAAAATGTAGAACTCACCAGCGTAAGCTGACCTTTTCCCAAAACCATATGTATGTCAGGTTTAGGAGAGACGTCTGGGAGCAAGGGCGGAGCCCTCGTGATAAGAGAATGATCGGGCAAGCTATAGAGGAAGCTGATGAGCGTGCTGGCTAGTTGTAGATAAATAAAGACGGATATAGTTAGTCGCTATATAGATAGTTTGTAAATTATCTCAGTTACTTTACGTACTTGGCTTTATATAAATAAAAGTTTTAAATTTTCCGCTGCTTATCTCTGTTGTGCCACGTGTTCATGAGTAAATCCGATGAGTGACCCCTCCTGGTGCCAAGTCTGGGAGTGGGCGTCACAAATTTTAAGAATGTTCACTGCATATATGGCAGTTCTTGATTCTTTCTGCAATATGGAGTGAATTTTAAGAATGTTCATAATGATCGACGAGTTGTGCTTTATTTGAAAGATTGTGATTGTGGGAAGGAACATTGTCGTGAGAAAGCAGCATATAAGGTTAAAAATCATCTGCGAAAAGTCAGCCTTAAGGACGTGGTTGTGGAATTTTTAATAGAATATAGAAGACAGCAAGGAACAGCTAATGCTGTAACAGATGATGGTGGGCATGTTGGTCATGTTCATTTTAACAAGACACTATTGAAGGATTCGATCTTTCATGGAACAGCAAACCGGATCGTGGAACGTGAATGGTGGTCAAGCACGAAGCCGAATACCTTTAGATTTGATTTGCTGCTTCCGTAGACGCTCTAATGGTTCATGCCTAGGGGAAGATTGTTGGGCTATACTTTATGAGGCATGAACATTAGATTGGGCTTATTTGTTTTGGGCTTAGTATGTTTACGTTTTGGGCTAGTTGGGCTTATGGGTTTACGATTTCCACTAGGGTTTTTGTAGGGCTTGTATAAATACCCGAGTGTTTATGATTAACGATAAGTTTGCTGATTACGATTTCTGTGTTCCTCATATATTTATGATCGCAAACCCGGTTATTAAAGAAGATTGATTGTTCTTCATTCAAGACTTGATTGTGTTGCTTGTTCTTCATCTTAAATCTTGTCTTTTTATCATCTTCTTCTCGAATCACTCACAAACAAGGTTTCCGCACTTGTTTATGTTTACGATATCGTGTTTGGTTGTTGATTCCGGACCAACATAACTAAGATATACTTCTTTCCACCAAGGCTCTATGTGCTTATAGGTCCACAGAGGTCCATGTGGATTAGTTTAAGTGGTTGACTTCCAGATGTTTCTTGAAGACTTCTGTGAGAGGCTTTTTTTTTTCATTTTGCCCATTTGACATGCTTCACAGATTTCTTCAGATTTTGAGGGTATGGCAGGAAGAACTTTACCGTCCTTTTATTTGCTAGCTCAACAATTGTTCTGGAGTTTAGATAGGATAGTCTTCTGTGCCAAAGCTCAGATTATTTATTAGAAGATTTTGACATTAGACAAAACGACTAATTTGAAATTAGGTTTTTTAAGTTTACAAAGTATAGACTCTGGTTTATTATTTTTCCTGTTAAGCAAACTTTATTTTCGTTTAGTCCTACAAGTTCACACTTGTTGGAGTAAAGAGTAATTTTGAACCCTTTGTGTTGACCACAACTTAACAGATTGTATTTTAGTCCTTGGACGTGTGATACATTTTCAATTGTGACCTCACCATTGGTAATGGTTCCATAACAAATTGTTTTGTATTTTACACCATCACCAAACGTGATGGATCTTCCTTTTCTCTTTACATAGTTGCTTAAAAGATTTATCTCCCCAGTCATGTGGGTAGAGCATCCTGAATCACAGTACCAAATTTGTTGTACATGATGCTCTTGACCCTTAATTTGAGGTTCTGGGCTATGGTGAGCTTTCTTTTCTATCATGACACATAAAAGTGGTTGAAGATTTTCTTCTTTATGCCTTTTAATTTCAAAAATTTCAATTGTGGGACAACGAGGTCTATTGGCTATGCAATCCAGCAGGGAATTGTCAACTTCTTTTGAGAAGTTGGTAATATGTGTTTTCCACTGTTGATACTCCTCCCTGGCTAGCATAGGAGATTTTGCCAAGGAGCCAAGATATTTCCCATTGTTCTAGCATGTAGACATAAAAAAACAGTAAAGAGCAATATCTTTGAATATTGAAAGTGTGTGAACGTATGGATCGTCTACTTAGTCGTTACGAAATCAATGAAATACGAGATGAAACACAAAGACTAAATACAAATGAGCTTTGTATTAACCACAGAGACCACAGAGTACACGGAGAATATATGACGCGGAAGCTTAGACTGTTATCACTCCTGAATACAATACATGAAACACATATTTATAGGGCTGATGTACGACCGGCCGAACCTCAGGTTCGGCCACACGTTCGGCCATGTCCGAACTCCAGGCTCGGCCTGAGTTCGGACTTCAGCATCCTTGTGTGCATCCGTCTTGTATTCGATACTTCACATGACGATCAAGGACCATGTATCAACAAACTCCCCCTCGGCATGTGCAGTATCATCTTCTCCATTCAAACTTGTATCTTGTATCTTCAATCAAACTCTTCCTCTTCTTTGACGATGAGTTCAATCTTGAATACTTGACATTGCATTGTGTGTAGTCTCTTTATCAACAAATCTTCAGAAGACTTGAAGTTGTGATGATCTCTTCCCACTTAGAAACCTGCCAACATAAATAATCTTGGTGCAAAATGTCTCTTCGAGACTCCAAGATATTTTGATTTTGAAAATGATTTCGTATTTCGTGTTGATCAATCGAAAACAAATCAGAAACAAAATCTTTTTGACGTTTAAAAACTTTATATCAAAACACACCTAAAATCTTTTTGGTATTTTCTGATAAGAAAAGTAAAACAATACCGAATTAGACACTATTTTTGTCTTTTGTGAGAAAGATCACAACTTGGGATCATATTGTCATAACATGCTGAACTACATTTCAATTTCGATTATTGCAGCACATAAGCCATGCCGATTGCAGATATAGTTTGTCCAACTTTAAACTCTGGCACAATCATATTAATAACATCTGGATATGTTAAAGTATTGATTAACTTTGCATTGACCAGTGTCCCCACACTATCAGACATATTCAGATATGCTTTTTTTTTTTTTTGAACGGCTAAAACACACAAAAAAAGGGTTGAAAAAAAAAAGATATGCTTTTACTTATCACATTTTGTGATCTCATTTGTGATTTTAATCACACAATGATTGTAACCATGATATAGTCAACTGTGTTCCATGCAAAAAGAAATAAGAACGTTAAATCGTCTACCTTAAGGTCGATCTTTCGATACGCAGATAAGGCCTCGGATTTAACAAAATAAGAAAATAAAACAAGATGAAGTTGTATAACTCAACAACAATCAGGTCGGTACTCCCGTACACGCAGAGAAAGTCCGATGAGTTATACGAAACACCAAAGAAAATAAAGCAGAACGTCAAACGAACAACGATCAAGTCGGTCTTTCGACACGCAGAGAAAGTCCGATCGTTTGACAAAATAAAGAAAATCAAACAAGTTTAAATCTTTGCAAAATGAACACATGTATACACAGTGACTTCTCATTTTATTTTTCACATATCTTTTTCTTGATATATCATGAGATATGCATCAAGATGTTGTCTACTAGGTCAAGCATCAGATTTAGTGTCTATCACATTTGTATACTTTCTGATTTGCCGAGCCTACCTTGCACATCGATCAAATGGTCTTATGACTTTTTCGTTTACTTTATCCATGAGTCAGACACTGTCAGCCAATGTACCATCATTTCCCAATCATGTCGGATACAATTTCTCATTTTTCAATGCTTTTGTCTTTTTCAAATTTCCCCCCCTAAAAATGACAACTCTATTTATAGATTTTCATTTTTATCAGGTGAAAAACAACACACTATTTTTGTATTTTTGCAAAAACAAACTCCCCCTCAGAATGAGACAGAGTGAAAAACAAGAAAAATTGTTCAACCAAGACAAATACTCGCAGGTTAGCATTTTGAAAAACAAAATTGATGTTGAAATTCAATTTAATTAGAACAGATATTTCACAATCATCAATTTGCCAATCACCGAAAGTTCTTCTTGAAACACCTGCTGGACACCAAATAAAACATTAGTTGCGTTGGGATCGACCCGAATCAACAGTGTCGGGTCGCCCGGTGTCTTCCACAAAGTCTTTGTTGGCCTTGGAAACAACTTTTGGTTTCCAAATTTGTAAAAGGTTTAATTTTTGATCGGAACCTGAATCAGATTCAACCGACGCACTTGATTTAGACCAAGATGATTTAGTAGTTAACTTAAGCTTTGGGGACCATGGTTCATCAAAAATTTGACCTTTGTTATCCACATATTTTGCAATTTTGTGGATATATGCAGTCGTCGGATAATCAGCAGCTAGATGTCCTGGTTGACGACATACATAACAAAGTCTTTCTCTAAAATTGTTTGAAAATGGTTTTGATTTTTGAGAATCAGATGAATGTTCAGAATGAAAGTTATCAAAGAAACCATCAGAAGAATCATATCGAGGAGATGGACTCCTTGAAGATGAAGATCTTCCAGAATAATAAGAAAATTCCTTCTGAGATGGTGATTTCTTTGTAACTTTTGCTTTAGGAACCTTCTCAGCCTTCACTGATTTCTTTTCTTGAAAAGAGTCTTCCAACACTTTGTAACCTAAACCTTTATGTTTAGATCCTTGAGTCTTTGAAGAATTTGACGAAGAACCTGAATCAACTCTTGATTTAGTAACACTAGTGAATTTATCTTTGATATCCTTTAGCTTGTTCTTTTCAATCAAAACTTTCTCTTCTTCGGTTGCAGATGAGGAACTGGAAACAACCTTATCAAATACTTTTTCATTCTCTAGCAATACAGACTTTGAAACAAATTTTGGAGCTTCACCCAAAGGTTTCTCCTTCTTTTGAGACTTGTTCTTCTTGGATGGAGTGGCAAACTTGGAATAATCATGCAAGTCATCTTTTGGATCAATCCGAGCAGCAGTAACTTCAATCAAATCCACTGGTTGAGGAACCAAGTGAACATCATCCTTCTTAGAAATTTCCGAACTCTGATCCTGCTTATATAAGAAGTTAAGCAATGTCGGTGACAAATTGCAATTCTTCACTTGCCTTTTTAACTCCAAAATTTCCAATTTTAAATCATTAATCTTCTGTTGACCTTCAAACACCTCTTGTTGTGACTTGATAAATTTTTCATTGAGATCATCATATTCATAAGTTTGTAACTTCCGGATCTCACATTCAGCATATAATTCTTCAAGCACATTTTCTCTCTTTTGCTTGTATATGTCAACATCTTTAGTTAACACTTCATTCTTGTCTCTGTATAGAACATTTTCATCTTGAAGCATAGAGATCTTGTTTTGAAGCTTCTCAACAGTAACAGCAATTTGTGCAATAAGAGCTGTAGCCTCTTCATATTTTTGCTGAACAGGATAACTCTTCTCAAACAGATTCTCAAAATCTTGAGTTGCGTCTAACGCTTCAGCTTTGGGTTTCTCACACTCTTCAGCCAATTGAGCCTTTTCATTCAAAACATCTTCATGAATATGAACTAAAGCATAATATTTCTTTTGAAAATCTTCCAACTCTTTCTTTAACACCACAATTTCTTCAGTTGAAACTTGACAATCTTGTTCAAACCTTGTAATTTTCTTGAGCAACTTCTCACAGTTATAACATTTAAATTCATCATCTTTTAAATTCTCAGAAGACTTAGGTAATTCTTCTTGAACCAAAGATATACTTGATGAAGTATCAGATTCTGTTAAAAAACTTTCATCATCAGCATGTTGAACGGTTAAAGCAATTGAGATTGGAGTATTATTCTTTTTAGTTTCTGAATCTGCATTCCAGGCAAATCCATCTGGATGCATAAATGTATTAGTCCAATCATGAGCAAGAGTAGCAGCTTTCTGATCGACCTTTTCATCTTTATCTGAAGGATGAAAAACTAAATGTGCATGATGACCAGACTTCAATTTACTTTCTGCAGAACTTGGACATTCTCGAGCAAAGTGACCATAAACTGAACACTTATAACACTTCACCTTAGATTTGTCCAAACCAATCTTTCCTTCCTGATTTAGTCTCTTCTTACCAGTTCTATTGAAAAATTTCTTCGTTCTACGGACCAACATAGCATATTGCCAATTAAGATCCATTTCCTCCAAATGATCATAATCAATCTGATCGTAATTGTGACATCCGAGAATTCCAAGGTTAACTTCCGTTAGACAATCTCCGTTAGTTACGTCATAAGTGTTAACTTAAGTAACTAATGCATAACTAGGCCGAATACGTCCACGACCTTTGGTTGATCACCGAACCCGCCCATGTGTGCTATGTGTTCATTTATGGTTGTCATTATGTGCAATGTGATTTAAATGCATGATTTAATATTATGAATAGCATGACAAATTGTAAACCCTTGATTATGTGAAAATTGCCTAAGTTGTGCAGCCAGCGAAACTACCGGGCGAAACTGTAGTGTCGCCCGGTAGCCAGCTAAGCCAATCAGTTAAATGTGACCAGAGCTAGTTTCGCTTGGCCAGCGAAACTGCCAGCGAAACTAGCCTCTGATATAAATAATCTTAATAAACCCTAGTTCACCATTTTGCCTCATTTCACACAAAAACACACAACTCTCCTGAAACTCCTGGACCAGCTGATCCCAACCAAGAACCACCAAGAATCAGCTATCATTCTGAGTTGTGAAGATCATCCATTGATCCTAGATCAACCCGTGAGTCCCAAAACCACCATTTTCTATGCTTTTCTATGTGTTTCTTCATAAAGCATGCCTAGATCTCTGTGTTATTGTTAGATCTTCTGATATGTTGCTTAGGATTGCTAGATCTACCATAAAGTTGATAACTTTACGTGTGAAATCCATCCATGATAAAGATTTATGCTATTTTAGTCATTTTAGGGTTTTATATGTATTTTGGGTGATTTGATGATAAAATGCATGTTTAAGGTGTTAAAGCTTACTGATTTATGTTGGTAAATGCCTATGTATGCTAAACAATGAATTGCATGTAAAATGGAAGCTGTTAGGTTGATTTTTAGGCTGATCCGTATGTTTTTCGCGACCAGTGAAACTGTCGTGTTCTCTGGGCGAAACTGTCCAGTGAAACTATGCATATCTTCAACCAGCGACACTATGCAGCGAAACTGCAGTGTCGCCCGATAAACCAACCAGACCAGCTCGAGCGAATCTACCGAGCGAAATTCCCTGAACGAAAGTTCAAACCAGTTTCGGGCGAAACTAGGCTAGCGAAACTGTGCCAACAGTTTCGAGCGAAACTAGCCTAGCGAAACTGTGTCATCGGGTATTGCCTAGCGAAAGTGCTGCCCGTGCACACAGCGAAACTGACTAGCGAAACTGCTAGCGAAACTGAGACCAGAATCCAAACCTTGTGCAATTTGCTTGAATGTTATGCCATGACTTACATGATTATGCCATGATGATACATGCTTTGATTTCTGATATGTATAAACCCTTGTTTATGATCAACCATTGGTGTCGTGTGTCTGTATGTCGAGTCATAGTTCCAACGTGCTATGTTATGGGCCATAGTGACGTTAAGTAAAGATTAGACACGAAAATAATACTTAAGACCTAAACGTGTTCATAGGTCTTCGTTAAGCAAACTTGGATTATTAAGCAAGTGTAGCAGTGCAACCAAAGGTGAGTGTCACTAACCCAATTACCGTGAACCCGTTTGGGTCACACCGAATAACTAAAAGTGAAACAATGCTGACAAACTCGAGAGTGCTAGGCACCTCCCTAATAAACTTGAAAACCTGGAGTGCTCGGCACCCACTTGATGAACTTGAAGTGCTTTATGGGAAGCACTTGTGAACTACTTAAACAACTTTTTCTGAAACGAAACTGAAAACACTTTTGAGATTCATGAGAATCCAGTAAACCTTTTTAATATGGCTAGTGTAGGTTAAAGTCTAAACCACATGATATCACATGTTTTCTAAGGATGCCTTGAAACTTAAAAGTCCTCAACTAAATTGTACCATTAATTGTAAAGCGAGGGGATGTTGGGTAGATCTACTGGAGTTTGACAAACTCCGCCCCGTGGCACGGGGAGTGCACGGAGGTACAATATCAGCCTATCTGACCGTGGTCCCGAGAGGACACGGGGGAGGCAAAACCGTGATGACGTAGGTCCGCAGTACTAGATGGCACGGCCACTACAATAAATTATAGTCAGCTTTGGTGCAAACTTCCTTAGTGCATGGAACAACGGATTAGCTACCCGCGATATCGGTTGAGCACTTTAACTTTACAAAACTAGTTCATACCCGATGACGTAGGTCACGGACAATTCCTTTATAAACTAAGACATAACATTTAGCATTGCTTTTCACAAACAAATACTATGTAAGTATACCTTGATACAAATTATGATTATGAGACCGGGCCAATGCATGACAAGCCCACTATGAACTCACCAACCGTTAGGTTGACACTTGCGTGGTTTAAACTTTTGCAGATCGCTAAGGAGTATCCGGAGCGGGTTGGCATGGCACGTGAAGACTTTTATTTTTAATTAAACAAATTGGGAATTTAATACAATGTTTATGTAAAGCACGTGGTTAGTGCTAAAGACAATACTTATTCCGCTGCGTTTGTATTTGAGACTTTACTTTATAACTGGTTTTTGAACTAACTCTGATTCTTTTAGTATTTGTAACTAATGGTTGTGGATCCTGGTCTAGCCGCACCCCTTAACGGTATAAACTCTGTTGGTGGTTATTTGGGGGTGTGACAGTAATCTTCATTTGCTAACTCAACATTACTCACAGAACCAGTGATAATACCAAAGTATGAAGATACTAATGCAGACATCAACGCATTATAATCATCGACAGTTTGAAGACAATGCACTTTGAGTCGAAGAACTAGGAATTGACACAGTACAACAAGCAGATGAATAACTTGGAGTGTCAGATTTACCTGCCAGAAATGCTATAGGGGGTGCAGAACTAAGAATATTAGACTTTCCAGCATTCAAAGTTGAATCATTGTTGCCATAATACACTACAGGATTCTGAATTTGCTCAGGAAGTGACTTGTTCACTTTTAACTCCATATCCCTAGCTTGGATTCTTTGAATCAGATCATTAAACGACAACCTTGGATAATCCTTATCATTAGTAATCATCATCACATAATTTTCCCACTTCTCTGGTAGAGCTTCCATAATCCTTTCTTTCCTATCTGCTTCATCTTTTGTAAGATT
>JBCNJP010007530.1:0-23362 GCA_039602395.1 Deinandra increscens subsp. villosa
GAGTTAGCTCTAAGGGTCATGGGGATTGATGAACCACAAAATCACACCGTACGCAGATATGAGATTATAATTCAACTAGGAACGAGCTAACTAATGAAGAATAATAGATGAATCGATTGTTTTATTGATATTGTTCTATTTGAGTACAATTGGAGAAAACACACAGTGAATGTGTGATTTTCTGGAACTGAAAGTTTTTCTTGTTAATGAACAATTGAACTATTTATAGAGTTGCTAGAGTCGCATCTTTGCATGTTGGTTGGATGCACTTGCGTCTTGTCCATCCGCAACTGCAACACTTCCGACTTGTTCTTTATACGACACTTGTTCTTGAGGTCTTTATCATCGGAAATGTAGCTGCTAGGCCATTTGCATGTCCGATCTTGACCTATCCTCATCAGGGATCATCTCAGAATGCACACGTTTGGCCACCATGCCGAAGCCTTCTTCAATCAGCCATTTGCTCTTCTCATTCACGGATGCTAATTCTTTCTGCATTTGCTCCCTTTCTTCAGTTAATGCTTTGACAGTTTCAGTGAGGGAAGCATTTTCTAAAGGATTGAAAGCACAAGTGTTAATAACAGTAAAAAATGTGCAAATGCAAGTAAGAGATCGAAAAATAAGAAAGATACAAGTCATACCCTTGTTGGCAGATTCAATCTTTGCATCATGTTGAGAAGTGATCTCTAGCATTCTTGTAGCTTGATCATCAAGAATTTTCTTCTGTTCCAAAAACTGGGCCTTGAGAGCCATTTCATCATCTTGTGCCTGTTTAAGATCTCTTTTCGCTTCTTGTTCAAGCAACACCAATTTTCGATTCCTGGTGGTAAGAAGCTCGATCTGTGCATGTAAATCATTGATCTTCACTTGATCACTAATGGAACCAAAACAGGCCTTGTGTGCCAGCAGTTTCTTGGTTAACTCCTCAACCCTTGTTTCTGCAATGATCCACCGCCCGTACACATCCGCTGCCAAGATCTGTTGCTTTGCTTGTGTAAGCATGTAGGGCCTCATTGGGGATCTGTTGAAGGCTGAAAATATCAGTTGGAGTGCTTCCAAGAAGGGTGATCTTTTTTGCAGTTGGACCCTCAGTGCAAGTGTCACCATTCTTAATTTCCCATTGAGGAACAAAAGCTGCATTTGCGTTGGCAGAGTCCAAACCTCTACCGATATTGCTCCTAAGAGCAACCAAATCGATCTCTTTTTTCAACCACTCAAAAGTGGGAACTGCAAAACTAGGCGCATCCTTCTGCGAAGAAGAGGATGCATGAGCTAAATTGGCCAAAGTGATCAAAGGGGTAGTACCATTCTGCAACATACTTACATCAGAAAAACCTGGCTCTTGTGGCATATTAGGTGAATTCAATAAATAATCTTCAATATCAAAATCATCAGTAGGAGGAGGGGTTACCACAACATCTGTTTCTTTCTGCACACCCTATCCCAGTTGTGCATCAACTTCAACGATCTCAGTGGGTTCGAAAGTGTTTACCTTGAAACGATTAGGAGAAGACTGCAGGTTCCAACGGGGAGACTTCCTCTTAGGTATTATGGACCCACTTGATTCCTTGGTAACAACCGTCTTGGAGGATCTTTTGATTCTGCTTCCTCCCTTTCGTGGCAGTGATGCCTTTGGAAGTACGTTAACATGACCGTCAGCAATTTCCTTGCCTTTACCCTTGAAGGAACTTTCACCACTACCACCAGCGCCATTTTTCGTGATCTTTGCACCGTTAATAGCGCCACCATTTCTAGATTCAGTCTCTTGCACTTTGTCAGAAGAAACCACTTCAAGTTGAACATCCACTTGCGATTCCACCTGCTCAACAGGTGCTCCTTCTGGGCGATAATCCAAAAAGGAACTAGCAGTTTTCCGAAGAAACGGCATGGATCCATCCTCCATTATTTCGGCTCCAAGATCCACATCATCGAAACTTTTTAACTGCAATGCCTCAAAAAGATCCATTTCTGCAAAAATAGAGGGGGATTTATTAAAAACAAAAAAGATACTTCAAATTATGATCGCAAATGATGAAAGGGTAATTCCTTACCCTTCCCCTGTTTCATCAAAATCGGCCAAAGTTCAGGAGTGAACCAGGCCTTACTCATCCTACAAAGAAGTAGAATGGCTTTTGGAAGTTCTCGAATTGGACTTGCACAGGATACTAATTTTTCAAAAGATTCTCGGTTATAATCCTCGTTGTCTGGGATCGGGTCATGAACCACATCTTCTACATCCCTCCATTCCATTTGAATGGGAACACATCTATCATCAATGTAAAAGAATTTTGACTTCCAAGACCGGGGGTTCTGAGGAAGAAGGGTACTAATTCTCTTAACAGATCTCCTACGTTCAAAGGTGTACCAATCACCTACCATCGTAATCCTATAAAAAGCCCTAAAAAGGGTAACACTTGGGAATATACTTACAACCCTACAGGTAGCCTCAAAATGGCTTAAACGAGAAAGACCCTGAATTTGCATCTGTGAAATATGGACCTTAAAAAACATTAAGGCTCTCATGAGGAACTTGGTAAAAGGAAGGCGATAGTTCTCGAGCCTAAACATATCAACATAAACCCCAATTTTACCCTTCTGGAAAGGGTAAATTGGAGTGTTTGGAGAAGGAAGAGTCGGGTTCAAAGAAAGCGGAATGTTGTACCGCTCGATAACCTCCTCTAAATCGCGAGGCGACAAAGATGGAAATGAGATGTGCATATTGTGCTTGTTTGACTCATCATCAAGCTTAACCGAAGGAAATGCCATGAAAAACGTAAAAAAAAAAACGAAAGTAGGATTGACTGACCTGTGAGTAAAATCTTCACAAAGAACTAGGGCTTGAAGAAAGAAAAGGAGAGCGACGGCGTTTTGAGAGTGAAGAATGTAAAAATTAGGGAAGATTATGTATTTATAAGGGCGAAGATTTTGGGACCAAAATAACCACTTGAATTCTTTAAATTCAAAATTTAAAAACCAAATATTGTCCCGTTAATTGGTTTCTAAGCGACACGTGTACTGATTGATATAAAAAGTACTCGAGTACGATTCCGCATGCAAGATACGCCTGACAAGGCAGTTACTTCTTACACTTGCATATGCGATTTATTACAAAAAACGACAAAAAATCACAATGGATACTTTAAATATTCTTATAAGAATATAACGACTACATTTGCAGAAGCGACCTATTTTAAAGACAAATAAAGTCTTATGATCTATTGGATCATGTTTCATAGGCATTTCCTACCTGATCTTTGTGACTTAGTCCTTAGTCATTTTTACAAAACAACATAAGGACTAGGGGGACTTGATGACCGGAACTGTGAAGTCGTTGATGGTTGATAAAATTGAGAAAATTTTCGATCTTTGAAATCTCTCATCTGCACAAAAGAGAGATGTGTGTTACACTCTTTTTTCCTTAGTATCGTTTTTTTCCCACAGGGTTTTTCCGAACAAGGTTTCTAATGAGGTAACAAATCAAAAACGCATGTGGACCTAATGAAGGTGATCGATAAAATCTTCCAAACTTATCGGAAGTGCAAGATACTTTTAACTTCTAGTCCAATAATTATTGCTTGAATAACTAATGGACTAGGGGGACTTGATGAGGATAGGTCAAGATCGGATATGAAAATGGCCTAACAGCTATATTTCTGATGATAAACACCTCAAGAACAAGTATCGTATAAGGAACAAGTCGGAAGTGATGCAGTTGCGAATGGACAAGACGCAAGTGTGAAAATGCGTGAGCATCGGATCGTGTACTCGATCTAGCTAATCGGACATCAAAATGTAATTAACCGATTGTTTTATTGATCAATCAAGAACAATTACAACCAGTAAACACTTAGAAACATAACACAAAGCAACACCTTGAAAACACACACTTAGCAGAAATCTCACACGCTCAGAACTATGAATTACAACGTCCAAACTTCTATATATACCCAGCTGACTGAGCCTCATCCGAACCTCAGGTTCGGCCAGTCTGAACTCCAGGTTCGGACCTAGTTCGGACACTCAGACTTTGACTTGAACTTGAACATTGCTTGATACTATACATGACGCACATATCGGGTATCAACAAACTTCCCCTCGTCGTGTGCAGTATTTCTACTCTTCTATATCATCAAATCTGTATCTTTAACCAAGCTCCCCCTCAAGTGTAGAATCTGTTCGTCCAATGAAATGAATCTTCGAATAAACTCCTCCTCAACTTGATCGTAGCTTGATCTTGAATACTTGACAATAACTGGTGTATCTCTGATCTTTATCAACAGCTTCAGAAGACTTGAAGTTGTGACCACTTGCACTTTAGCATCCTGCATCAATACTTAAATAATCTTGGCGCAAAACGTCTCTTCGAGACTCCAAGATATGACTTTTGAAAATTGAATTTTGTATCACGTGTTGATCAGATCGACAATAAAGCAGAAACAAAATCTTTTTAACTTTTAGAAAATTTATATCAAAACAAACTTAAAATCTTTTTGATTTTTCAAAGTTTATGCTAAAACACACCAAAAATCTTTTTGTTCTTTTCTGAAATGAAATGAAATCACAATACAGATTCAAACACTATTTTTGGTATGAGAAAAATCACTATATGGGATCATATTGGTCATAACGCACTGAACTACACTTCAATTTCAATTAATTGAAACACATAAGTCATGCTAATTGCTGGTATAATATGTCTATCTTAAACTCAGGCAGAATCGTACTCATAACATCTAGATTTGTTAAGGTATTGATTAGATTTGCTTCAACCAGTGTACCCCACACTATCAGACATATTCAGACATTTTCTGTTTGACTTTCTTTTTCACAAAGCATCATATTTGTCATGATATTGTCAACTGTGTTCCATGCAAAAAGAAATAAGAACGTTAAATCGTCTACCTTAAGGTCGATCTTTCGATACGCAGATAAGGCCTCGGATTTAACAAAATAAGAAAATAATACAAGTTAAAGTTGTATAACCCAACAACAATTAGGTCGGTACTCCCGTACACGCAGAGAAAGTCCGATGAGTTATACGAAACACCAAAGAAAAAAAAGTAGAATGTCAAACGAACAACGATCAGGTCGATCTTTCGATACGTAGAGAAGTCCGATCGTTTGACAAAATAAAGAAAATCAAACAAGTTTAAATCTTTTCAAAAAGAACACATGTATACACAGTGACTTCTCAGTTTGAATTTCACACTTATTTTTCTTTTTGTGTCATGAAATATGCATCAAGATGTTATCCACATGATCAAACATTAGTATCTAATGTATATCACATCTGAATACTTTCTGATTTGCCGAGTCTACCAAAACACATCAAACAATGATCTTATGGCCCTTTCATCTACTCTATCCATGAGTCAGATACGTAAGCCAATGTACCATCATTTCCCAATGATCAATTTCTCAAAAGAGTTTTATATTTTATGCAAATATTCACCTTTCTTCTTTTTATATTTGGCATGTATTCACCTTCTTCCCATGACATGCTTTTTCTCAATTACTCCCCCTTACTTACAATTCTCCCCTTAAAATGAAAACTCTATGTTTGGATTTTCATTTTACAAGCAAACAAGACTCTAGTTTAGGCTTTTTGAGAAAAACTTGTAATCAAAGAAAATTGATTAATCAACACGGATATTTTTCAGTTTTAGAATTCAGAAAATTCGCAGATTTAGAAAATTTGATCATAAAATTTAAATTATGCAGAATACTCCTCTATTGACAACTTTGCACACTGGTCAAACTGATTAGTTCATAAATGACCTGAAGCGAATTGCTTCTGGTCGACCAGTGTCCTGGTTTTGTTTAGAAACCACCTTAAGTTTCCATTGTTGTTGTTTCGGTAAGACAGTTTGTGATGAACATATCACAGGTGACTGTGATGATGAACCTACAGTTTGAACCTTTGAGAACATTGGAACAAAACGTTTTTGTTTATGAAAGAATGTAGGTTCAACGTCATCAAAAACTCTGCCTTGTTCATCAAAGAACATTTGTTTGGCAGGTTTACCAAAAACTGGTTTCTTATGAAACCGTTGTGGTGAATCAGCAGGTAGTGGACAATCCTTTGCCATATGCCCTGTTCGGCGGCAAACATAACAGATTCGTTTTGTTTTGTCCCACTTTTGATGTACTTGCGAAGAATTACACATAGGAATATCTCGAACATGATCAGAATTAGAATCATATACCTAATGTCTGTGATCATGAACCCATTTAGATGTTGTGCTTCGAGATTGAGAACTTTCAGAAGAAACTTGAGCTTTAAAAAAAACTTTAGAAATCTTTCGAGCATCAACACAATGAAGAGGAAATTCTTTATCAGAGAAAAGCTGATCAGAACCTTTGAGCTTGTAGAACCTCTCAGGTCGAACTTTGTCTGCTTTAAACACGTCCTTCTTCACTTGCTGCATCTTAACTTTCTTCAAGTTTTGTGATGTAAATGCTGGAATCTCCTCAGCTTTATCCTTCGTCTCATGAAAACCCAAGCCAACCCTCTTTCCAACAACTTTCTCCTCAGATGTATAATGTCCATGCTTTGCTAACCGAGAAAATTCAGCTTTCACTTCAGTCACATTCTTTTGATCATAAAAGATCTTTTCATCAAATGCAGATTGTGACTTAATCTTGTAACTTGAATTAGTTGACTTCTCATTATCAACAGAAGATGAACCAGATACGAATTTTGGAGCAGGAGAAACTTCAGATTTCTTTTCCTTCTTTTTCTTATTCTTCCTATTCTTCTTTTTCGTCACAACCTTCTCAACCTCAATAGTAGATGATGAAACCTTTGAATAATCAAATTCCTCAACTTGTTCCTTCACTTTTTTGAAAGCTTCTTTGATATGAGCAGGGGGTGATGCAGTCTTATCAAACATTTTCTCAAAATTTTCATCATTAGCTAAGAAGCTTGTGAATACTTGAGAATTTGAAACATTATTGAGTAATCTGTTAGCATCAAGAACTTGAACTTTTAGGTCAGAAATTTGCTGTTGAGCCTCAGCGAATTCCTTTTCTTTAGCAATCAATCGCTTCGCAACTTTGTGAGTTTCAAATTTTTGCAATCGAAGATTATCAAGGCCTTCATATAATTCCTTCTTCAATTTATCTTCATTGCGCTTTTGAATATACAAATTTGCTGCTTGAACTTTATTTACACGATCTTAGCTTTTGCAGTTTCAACATCCCTTTTATCTTGTTTAGAAATTTCTAAAACTTCATTCAGCAATTTGATCTCTTTAAGCAGACATTCATTCTTCACACTCAATTCCTTCTCATTTTCCTTAGAAATTCCTAACTCCGAACTAATCATTTATAAGTCAGCAGTAACTCTTTTGACTTCTTCAATCAAAAATTCTTTTTCTTTCATCAAGGCTTCAATTTTAGACTCAAATTTTTCACTCTCAGCAGCGTCATATGAACTCGAATCAGAATAATAATCATCTTGTTTATGTGTGACAATTAATAAACACCATCATGTTGAGTTGTCAAGGCTTCAATTTTGACCCCAATCATAAACACCATCATTATGAGCTGTCAAAGCTGTTGTCTTGCTTGTGTTACTAGTAGATGGTTGAGTAAAACCAGGCTTGGGTGATTGAGTAAAACCAGGCTTGCTTGCATGTGCCTGTTGACAATCTTTGGAAAAATGTCCAAGCTGCGAACACTTATAACATTTTAACTTTGACTTATCGAAACCCAATTTAACACCAGAAAGATTTCTTCCATGTTTCTTGAAGAACCTCTTCGATCTTTGACATAACATAGCATATTGCCAAGATATATCCAATTCAGTTAGTTGATCATCATCAAGTGCATCAAGATCATCGCTGGTTAACTTTGCATCATCAACATTCTTGATAATCAAACCAAAAGATGATGAAATCAATGCATAAATCATTTTAGCACAATCATCTGTTGATTCAGCAGAAAACGCATTCTGACATGATGAATTTGGAATTGTAAAACTACAACCCCGTGATGAATTGTTATCAAAATTTCCAGAACTTCCAGACAAAAAAGAAACACTTGGTGCAGAACTCAGATTTGGCTTAGATTTAGCATTCATGCTTGCCGTATTCTCACCATGATACAATTCAGGATTTTGCAGAGTAGCAGTTGACTTCTTTGAATTTAACATTTCCATTTCCCGAGCATGAAGTTTTCCAGTAAGCTCGTGAAACGTCATTGTAGAATAATCCTTGTCATGAGTGAGCAGCAAAACATAATTCTCCCACTTTTCAGGTAAAGCTTCCATAATCTTTTCCTTCAAATCAGCATCAGATTTCTCAATACCAACTATCTTTACTTCACTGATTAGATGTGAAAACCGTGAAATGAGAGCAGTAATGTTCTCATTTTCATAGTTTTGAAAATTATCAATTTATTCAACACTTTCTTTCGACTCTTCTTGTAATCATCATTACCCTCACATCTTGCTGAGAGAGCATCCCACAATTGCTTTGATTTCTTACAAGTGCTAAATTGATGTAACAGTTCGGTAGGTAAAGCCATAGTAAGATAACCACAGATTAGTAACCTCAGATAGTAGAGTAAACCAGAAAGCTCTGATACCACTTGAAAATGCGTGAGCATCGGATCGTCTACTCGATCTAGCTAATCGGACATCAAAACGTAATTAACCAATTGTTTTATTGATCAATGAAGAACAATTACAACCAGTAAACACTTAAAAACACACAAAGAAACACCTTGAAAACACACACTTAGCAGAAATCTCACACGCTTAGAACTATGAATTACAACGTCCAAACTTCTATATATACCCAGCTGGCCGAGCCTCATCCGAACCTCAGGTTCGGCCAGTCCGAACTCCAGGTTTGGACCTAGTTTCGCCACTCAGACTTTGACTTCAACTTGAACATTGCTTGATACTACACACGACGCACATATCGGGTATCAACAAAGTGCATCCAATCAACCTGCGATGATGCGATTCTAGCAACTATATAAATAGTTCATTTGTTCATTCACAATGTAATTTTTAGTTCGAGGAGATTACACATTCACTGTGTGTTTTCTTCAATTGTACTCATACATTGCAATATCAATTAAATGATCGATTCATCCATCATTCTTCGTTAATTAGCTCATTCCTAGTTGAATTATAATCTCATATCTACATACGGTGTGATTTTGTGGTTCATCACAGTCCGTGATGATACACCCAAGAAAGAGGAGATTAACACCAAGCATTACTTTCTTTTGAGTGAATTTGTTCACCCCATTAGGAAATACCCTGAGGAAATCCTATTTGCTGCCCAAATTAGTCGGCAATTCCCTCACCCTCACTTGCGTCCCATCCTCCTTTTGGACGGAGTGGGTGAGCCTAATTTTCCTTCCTTTTATGTTTATATATATATACTTACAAAATTGTAACGCATGTGTACATGATTTTTTGTTTTACAGAAATGAATCTGTCAAATTTTCTTAAGCTAAAAAGCTTTTCAGGTTTAGAGTTGGGAAACCCTAGCACAGCATCCCAATCTAGCACCCCTGCAATTGATTCTCCTGTTGTTGATGCTACCTCAAGCAGCACCCCTCCGTCAACCCCTCCTGTCGATGTCGATTTGACTGTTTCACCTATGGTTACCCCCTGAAGCCACACTTGCTCCTGTTCAAAACAAGAGAAAGAAGCGCGTTGCCAAAACTGGTCCAGGTCACCCATCCGATGCTGGTAATCCTCAGAAAACTAAAAAATCTCCCCACATCCAGAAGGTGCCTTCCCACTCTTCAGCTATTGACGCTCTATCCGATCACCTAGAAGGTGAGATTTACGAACATCATGAACTATCTGATCCTGAGTCTCCCCTTGTCAACACTTCCAGGCCCCTAAGCTTTTCTCACTTTGCCTCAGATATCTTCAATGTCGGTGATTACATCAATACTTCTCCATATGGCAACTCATTTGATCTTCCATCATTTCCACTTATTAATGGTAAAGGTAAACAAACTCTTATCCCATTCGAGTCTATTATTTTGTCAACAACAACTTTTCAAGCACCACCTCCTCCTTCTTCACTTCCATTTCCTTCTTCTTCATTTCGTCCTTTTGTGAACCCTTTTACTGAATGGTTGAAAAAAGAAACCAAGGAAGTTCTGTCCAGGAACTCCTCCCAATCTCATCTTGATGAATTGTTTACCCCAAGCTGGAACTTAACTAATCGTGATAGCTTCTCTGACCCATCCATTGCCAAAAGTTTGTTTCTTCATCAGTCCACCCCTAACGATGTGAAGATGCTCCAGGAAACCCCTGCCCCTGATTTCGCAACTCGCGTGATGATGAATTACCCCTTCCACAGTCATCTTCTGCTATTACCCCTTTATCACTTCCAGTTATCCCAACGACTATTGAATCTCTCAAGACCAGCATTTCTAAGCTGTTACAGGAAAAGCTTACCATGGAAACATCATTAAGGAACCTGTAGAACGAGCATCGCCAAACTCTGCAAGCCCTTGCGGATCTAAAAGCATCTTCTCAGTCTTCCGTCAAAAAATTAAAAGCTGACAATGCCTTCCAAGCTCGCATGATTCAAAGCTCCTTGGATGGTAATTTTTATCACTTTCCTTTTTTAGACAATATTTAACATAAGACTGTACTTCCATACTTTGTTGTTCTTCCTTTTTCTTTACCTAGAACTGGACCAACTAAGAACTCGAGAGAAAATTCATTCGGAGCAAATGAAGTCCCTTCAAGAGAAACTTAACAAGAGCTGTGAGGAGTTTGGTCAGAAGGAGAAGATGATGACTGATGAAAAGACTGCAATGGCACTTACTTGTGAAGCTTTAAAGAAAGAGAAGACATGGTTCATGACTGATGGCATGAGGCACATAGTCAAGAAGGTCCTTACCAGTAATGCTCTAAGGGATGCTTTAGGAAATATGTTCAACGCTACCAATGCATGTGGTTATAACGAAGGGATAAAGGTTGGCCTTCACTTCTCTACTGGTGATGGCAATGATCATGGTAAAGTTCCTGGGTATGACCCTTCCACTGATGCATCCTTTGCTGAGGCTTCTGCTGCCTTTAATGAGCTCAACTTTCCTTTTGTCGAATCTTGGACAGAATTAGCAAATGCACCCCTGGAAGTCATCCAAGCAAACTTGGGAAGTTTAGAAGGACCCTCCATTGGCAAATAACCATTTCTTTCTGTGATTGCTGATTAAGGTTACAAGCCTTCTCTTGAAACAACTTAATCTTTTGGTATGTAATGGGCATGTACCCAAAAACACTTGATACTTCTGCTTTTTTTGGAAGGGTTCGTGTTGGCCCTTCCCACTTTTAGCTTTATGCTTTAACTGACTATGCTTTTAGACTTTTACAACGTTATGTTTTACAACTTTCAATTTTCATCGGAAGGGTTTATGTTGGCCCTTCCAGTTTTATGCCTGGTTTGATCTTTCTTTTAAAGGATATTTATAACCTAGGCTTATATTTTTTATGGTTGGATGTATTTGACATCTTTTTCCATATAGATTTGGCAGTGTTCTTAAGGAGAAAACGTTACCCCTGAATTGTACTCAATTGAGCACTTGCATAGTTAAATATTACAACTTAGCTTATCTTTAAACATCTTTATGTTTTAATATTATGACTTGGCCTTTTTCCTAAAAGACATAGCCAGTTTATAGCATGGTCATATAATTGTTTTTATAACATTATATACTAAACTTTTTTAGGTTTTAACATGGTTGCCTTTAACAACTTAGTATGACCTTTCCTTAGTTTTTTTAATATCAAAAATAAAAACAATCACTTGCGAATAAGTCGTCCTCTTTATTTGACCACTTGCTTTTATCAACGATCTACAAGATTTCAAATACAAAACATACAATATTAATTTCTTCCAATTTCAAAAATTACAAAAGTTTCTAACACTTCCAATTTTCCCCCATACACAATACCCCTTTCGGCCATCTTCTTTTAAATGTTATACTTCCGCAAATGCACTCCATTCCATGTTCATGGAACGGCACTTCCATCTGAATTACCTAATACATAGGATCCTTTGTCTAAAACCTCCAAAATTTGATAAGGCCCTTCCCAATGTGGTGACAATTTTCCTCCAGGTAGTTTTCTACTTGCTTCATTATTTCGAAGGACCAAATCACCCACCTTGAACTGAAAAATTTTCACATGCTTATCATAGTACCGATCCATTCTTTGTTTATACCTCGCTTCCCTAATGGCCGCTATATCCCTACGTTCTTCCAGCACATCCAAATTTTCTCTCCAACCACTTTCATTCTCAATTACCCCTACTATTCTCCTTGTTAGAACTCCTACTTCCACTGGAATGACAGCCTCGGTTCCATAGGTTAGGCTGAATGGCGTCTCTCCATTACTTGACTTTGGCATGGTCCTTAATTACCATAACACATGTAAAAGTTCGTCTACCCATCCACCAATTATCTTGTCCAACCGCATCTTAATCCCCTCCACAATACTTCTATTCATCCTTTCCACCTGCCCATTGGCTTGAGGATGGGCCACAAATGTAAAGGTTTGCAAGATCGACAATTCTTCACACCAATCACGGAAAGGATTATCAGCAAATTGTTTCCCGTTGTCAGATACAATACATAGGGGTAGACCAAACTGACAAATTATGTGCTCGCAAACAAATTTCTTTACCTGTTGCCCAGTAATTGATGCCAATGGCTTTGCTTCTACCCACTTCGTAAAGTAATCCACAGAAACTACCAAAAATTTTACCCTTCTAGCAGCCTCTAGGAAAGGTCCTACTATATCTATACCCCACTTTTGGATGGGTCAAGCGGATGTGACTGGAACCATCGCATGTTTGGACTTTAACCTTACAGGGGCATGCCTTTGACACTCGTCACACTTCTTCAATTCTCCTATAACTGTTATGTGCATTCCTGGCCAGTAGTAACCTAAACCCACCAGCTTTGTTACGACTGACCGCACCCCTGCATGACTTCCACATATGCCGCTATGAATCTCAGTTTTGTCTTCATCATCCACTGCCATCTGAATTTGGTGATAACCTTTGTAAGCGTCCAGAAAGCACTTCCAAGCAAAGCCTGCTAACGCGTCTACTTTTGAATCAATCTCGGGAAGGGGATAACAATCTTTAGGACATACATTCTTTAAATCCTTAAAATCAATACACATTCTCCATGACCCATCTGGCTTTTTAACCAATACCGGATTAGCCAACCAGGCTGGATATTGCACTTCCCTTAAAATTCCTGCTTCGACCAACTTATCAACTTCCTCCTTTACTACTGCTGCCCTCTCAGCATCCATCCCCCTTTTGTGTTGATGATATGGCTTTCTATCTGGGTATGCATTCAAACAATGTTCTGACAACTCCCTTGGAACCCCCGTCATATCCGAAGGCTGCCATGCAAAAACATTAACACTTTCTTTTATAAGTTCAAACAACTGTTTCCGCACACCTCCCCGAACAGCACTTCCAACCTGTATTTTTTGATCTGGGAAAGCATCATTTATCACCCATTTTTCAGACAATATCACTTCCTCTTCTTTCCTTTTGTCCTCTACAGAAACTATTGGAGTACTATCCCTTTCAGCCCTCACTTCCATTATTCTTATACATGCATCAGAAGTTATCGTAGCTACCCCCTGGGTGTTGGAAACTGAACCATACCATGAACAACCGCTATAACCGCTCCCAACTTTCGCAATACTGGCCTTCCCAAAATTACATTATGAACAGACACAACTTTCACCACCAAAAATTTAACCTCCAAAGTTCTCACACAACCACCATGCCCCAAAGTTACCGGCAAAGTGATTTCTCCCATAGGCCTAACCATTTCCCGTGCAAACCCAATTAACGGAGTCTTAGAGATAACCATCCTACCCAGCACATCCGCATTAAACTGCCTGAAACATGACTCATACATGATCTCTGTCGCACTTCCACAGTCTATATACACTGCATGCACCTCAAACCCCCCAATTGGAGCTGTTATCACCACTGGCTCTTCAGTTGCAACGTCTTGTCTTATTGGCGGAAAAACTATATCCTGACACATCCACCCTGGCACATCCTCCACTTTTCCTCTAACATTTCTTTTTATAAAAGTATCTTGCCGCATGTGCACCATATGTATGACTGGCATTGTTTTATCATCCTGTTTTCCACCCTGAATAACTTTTACCAAATGTCCCAACTTTCATGATTTAACAGCCTTATCAATCTGTCGCTTTAAAACAAAACAACTGTCAGTAGTGTGACCTTTGTCTTTATGATAGGCACAATATTTATCGAAATTTTTATTTGAAGCTGGACGCTGCCTTGCTGGAACCGGAAGGTCCACCTGCTCCGTTGCCAGGATTTCACTTGGTGTTTTTATCAATTCCACATACTTTCTGTTCCTACCGTTGTTGTAAAAACCACCCCTCTGCTGATAACCATATTGGACCACTACCTTTAACATTTTGACCTGCCCCAACTGTCTTTGCCTGGGACTTTCGATTTTCCATCTCCCACATATTACTACATGCATTCTTTCCCCTCACAAAAGCTCTTACCCGATCCATTAACGACTCCATAGATTTTGGTAAATTCTCATATAATTTCTCCACTAATTGAGAGTTTCGCACCCCATGACAAAAACTAGATATCCTTAGCTGATCCCCAGCTCCAACAATCCTCATACTTTCTTTATTAAAACGTGACACAAAATCCTCAATACTCTCATTATCCTTCCGCCGGATGTTATGCACATTCGTGGTATCCTTTTATACATTGTTTTTGCTGGTTAAATTGGCGCAAAAACTTTATCCGCAAGTCCTCAAAACTCTCAATTCCACCAGACGATAGTGCATCAAACCACACCCTAGCCAAACCTGTGAATGTTTGTACAAACACATGGCATCACGTTTCTTCTACCCATCCTTCCAACCTTGCTGCCGTATAAAATTCAAAAACATGATCATCCGGATCGGCTAAACCCCCGTACTTACTAACTGTTGATGGCATTTTCAACTTTTTTGGAAAATTAGCATCAGCGATCCACTTAACAAACTTAGACTGTGATGTCATAAACACCGGTTTATACGGAATTATTAAATCTTAACCTTTTCCTTTCTCCGAGTATTGTTGTTTTGCCATAAATGTATTATGATACATTTCATCATCCCGACGCCGCTCTTATTCTTCCTCGACACCTTTAGAGTCTTTTTTCTCAAATTCCTCACCAATTTTGTACACAGTTAACTACTTTCCGTCGATAGCAACGAGTTGTTCTTTACCTGACGCCTACTGCTTCTTCAATGATCGTAAGAATTCTCGGTTACGCAACAGGAATTCTCGATCAAATTCCTCAACCTCAATTATCTCGTCTACACTACTATTACTCGTTCCATCATATCGAGCATATTTATCAAATCACGCCGTAGGAATCGAAAATTTGGAACTCGGAGTTGTAGAGTCCCCAAACTTTGATCCTGCCACTTGAAAACGAAGGAACTGAGCTATCTAACTGGAATTCAGTACGAAGTTCGCCATTATCCCTGTCGATCCCGTCGGAAAGGATTTTGTCACCGCCACCGATGGTGAAGTTACCACCACCGCCGCCACTACCTCCGCCGCCTCCGATGACCGCCGGAGTTTCAGTCGCAGATCTGACCCGCCGATTCGAGTCAGAAGTTTCAGTTCACCCTAGCGCGAGTCCATTGAACTCGGGTGTCTCGAACGGTTGTTCGGAACCCGCTAAGGTATATCTAATTTATTAGATATTTAATTTATTAATGTATTTATTTATTTATTTAAATAAATATATTTTCTGTGTTTGTCGTGCCGGTGATTGATCCTGTTACAGTTGCGTCCGCGTTTTAATTCGTTTCCGCTGCTAAATTAATTTGGAATTAATTTTATTATCAAATCGGTTTTAATAAAATAAAAATCGGTAACCCGGATCCACTGTAAATTCCAACACTTTATACATCGTTTTTGCTAGTTGAATTGGCGCAAAAACTTTATCCGTAAGTCCTCAAAACTCTCAATTCCACCAGACGGTAGTGCATCAAACCACACCCTAACCAAACCTGTGAATGTTTGTACACACATATGGCACCACGTTTCTTCTGCCCATCCTTCCAACCTTTCCGTCATATAAAATTCAAAAACATGATCATCCGGATCGGCTAAACCCCCATACTTACTAAATGTTGATGGCATTTTCAACTTTTTTGGAAAATTAGCATCAGCGATCCACTTAACAAACTTAGACTGTGATGTCATAGACACCATTTATACGGAATTATTAAATCTGCCAACGAATTCTCAAAAATTATCACATGAAACTAATAATTTATTCAAAAATTACTTTATAAATTAACAATCAGCACAATATGTTAACTGCTTTGAGCACGTAAACATCTCATTAGGTATACGAAATCATTGGATTAACCATTGAATTACAATCAGAAAGTTTTATTAAAAACATACCTTGACCTTTTCCTTTCTCCGAGTATTGCTGTTTGGCCGTAAATCTATTATGATACATTTCATCATCCTGATGCCGCTCGTATTCTTCATCGACACCTTTAGAGTCTTTTTTCTCAAGTTCCTCACCATTTTTCTACACAATTAACTGCTTTCCGTCGATAGCAACGAGTTGTCCTTTACCTTACGCCTGCTGCTTCTTCAATGATCGTAACAATTCTCGGTTACGCAACAGGAATTCTCGATCAAATTCCTCTACCTCAATTATCTCATCTGCACTACTCTTACTCGTTCCATCATACCGAGCAGATTTATTTAATCGCGCCGCCGGAATCAAAAATTTGGAACTCGGAGTTGTAGAATCTCCAAACTTCAATCCTGCCACTGAAAACGAAGGAACTGAGCTATCCAACTGAATTCAGTACAAAGTTCGCCATTATCCCTGTCGATTTCACGCTCAAGCTCCTCCATATTTTTCTGATCACCGGTTTTCCCCATCGGTAACTTCATCTAGATTGCACTAACAGAAAATAGTCCACTAACGGATGGCGCCACTGAAGAAACAAGAATTTCTAGGATTGAATTGCCGTAATCGAACTAAATGAAGATTGGATCGGTGAATAAGAACAAGTAAAATGAATATAAAAGTTGAGAGAATTTTATTGATTATGTCACATGTGATTACACATAGTAAAAGTGTAAAAAAAACAACATCCTTATTTCTATCATTAAATGCTCTATTAATAGGAACTTCAGGCTCTCGCTCTTCCGATAAGCACATCCGTCACTTGCTCCGCAAGTGCCAGCCTTTAAGTACCACCCTCCGAGCAAGTACCGCCTTACCTGTCCTGAAATACTTAAGACAGAAAGGGACTTAATTTAATTAGTTTAACACACAATATGCCATTCGCGACAACTTAGTAATTTAATTAGTTTAAATTAATTTACTGGTCCCGAGTGGAGATAGGGTTTTATCGTTCGTGTCTGACGATGATTAAATATTAAAAGTAATTAATATCCCTATTTGGTAATTCTTTAAAACTGGTAGTTCGTGCCATCCTATCTCAAGTTGAACTTGGAACGTATTTACCGGAGCATCAGTGTTGGAGTATTTCAACACCGCACTTGGTGCCGAGGGTACCTTCTAAGGTGAATGACATTGGAGTATTTCAACACCGTGTCATCACATCGACCATTTAGGATTACTATCGCTTTAAACGTATATGTTCGTGGTGTTGGAGTATTTCAACACCGCGCCACGGATGTGTACTGCTAAAGTGGGCACGGATGAGGCTAAACGTATCGCAAAATACAATTGTATGTATATAGCGGCCTCATACCGAGAGTTGTGACTTGAGTCTCACAATTGACAATCGTTGTCAGTTTGTTTACACGGTTTTGCTCCTGAGGCTCTTTTGGCGGTCTCAAGTGATCTCGTCTAAACGAATTCTCATTTTCTTAAAATAAACCTTACCAACTTATTTTAATGAAAAATAAACATCGAAAATACTGATTAAATTTACTTTGCTTATTTTCAGAAGGCTAAAGAAAACTCACCACCATTAAGTTCAATGGTACAACTCGACCCCTTCACTGAGTCTGGCTTTCTCGCATGGCAGACAACCCTGAGGAACCTTTTAAGGCTCTTCGGGAAACTCTATGTCATTGACCGACCGATCGCGAGTATTCCATCTTACTTGCTAAATGAGAACTCGCGGTCTGAGCTCCAAAAGCACACTGACGATGATAAGGACGTCACTGACCTGATGTTGTCTAGCATGACTCAGGATTATCGGTACAATTTCATGGGGATGTCTGCTTATGACATCATTCGTAAACTCAAGGATTTAATTGAATTGAGTCAAAGGACTGAGCGAGCTGATGCACTTTCACAATTTGTGAACTGCTCTATGGCTAACGACTCCTCTCCATACGATCATGTCATGCTGATGAAAGCGTATCGTGACAGACTGATCGACCTTGGCTACTCCATCTCTGACGGGATGACTCTTGATGTAGTACTCAGATCTTTGCCAGAACATTATCGTATTCTTGCGATTAATTGTTCGGCTCAGTCGATCGAGGAGGTTATTCCGTTGATACCCAACGTGAAGATCAGGACCACGCCCGACGTGCTCAAGGTTACGAATAAAAAGATCTCCAAAGCCAAGAAGGTTAAAGAGGGCAAAGGCAAGAAACCACAGGTTCAGCCTCCTGAGGAGCGCCTGTGCTATGAGTGCAACAAAATGGGACACTGGCGTCGCAACTGTCCTGTTTATCTTGCAAAGCTAAAGATGACCAAGAACTCTAATAAGGGTTGCTCATCAGGTATTTCAATAAATGTTATTGAACTTTTCACTGTTTCCTCCAATTCATGGGTATTTGATACTGGATGTGGTTACCACATTGTTAATGTTTTGCAGGAACCTGAAAAGTGGAAGAAGACAGAACGAGGCCGCATGGACCTCATCGTTGGTGACGGGAAGAAGGTCCCAGTACTTGCTACTGGAACATTTTCTTTTTCATGTTCTTCAGGCCTAGTAGTTAATTTGATTAACTGTTTATATGCACCTGGTTTATCCAGGAACATTATTTCTGTCTCTTCATTGTTTGAACAAGGATTTCGGTATAAATTTAATGGAAATGTGATTTCTGCTTACCTTAATGATATCTTTTATTTCGAGGCTAAACCTCAACATGGAATATATGAGATAGATGTTCAAACAAACGACCAGCTCTATCATGTTTCTAAAAGAAACAAAGCTGATAGTAACGAATCCTCGTTATGGCACCATAGACTTGGTCACATAAGCAAGGCCCGCATCAAGAAGTTGCAAACTGCTGGCATTCTCGAATCCCAAGATGCAGATTCCTTTGATGAATGCGAGTCATGCTTATCTGGTAAATTAACCAAGTCACCCTTCACCCACACAGGTGAACGGGCCCAAGGTTTGTTAGGCGTTATTCACACCGATGTGTGTGGACCCTTTCGAACCGAGACGAGAAATCGTGAACGGTACTTCGTGACTTTCATCGATGACTACAGCAGATATGCCTATGTCTATCTGATGAAACACAAACATGAAACTTTTGAAAAGTTCAAAGAGTTTCAAAACGAAGTACAAAATCAGCTGACTCGAACTATTAAAATACTTCGATCAGATAGAGGTGGTGAATACCTAAGCGCTGAATTCCTAAATCATCTGAAGGAATGTGGAATTGTTTCACAACCTACTCCACCTGGCACACCCCAGTTAAATGGCGTTAGTGAAAGGAGGAATCGAACCCTGCTTAACATGGTTCGATCGATGATGTGCAGGACAACCTTGCCGCATTCCTTTTGGGGATATGCCATCTTAACCGCTGCTCGCCTAATAAATCTGGCACCGACCAAGAAAGTAAGGAAGACCCCATATGAGATATGGCATGGTTCTCTTCCCAAACTTTCATACCTCAGGGTATGGGGATGTGATGCTTATGTCAGCAGTGATTCTGGTAATAAGCTCGATCCTCGAGGCGAAAAGGTAACTTTCGTTGGATACTATGGTAATACCGGTTATTACTTCTACCATCCCGATGCAAACACTGTTTCCATCAAGCGGAAAGGCAAATTCCTTGAGAAAGAATTTCTTACTCGAGGAACAAATAGTGATCCAGTGGATCTTGAAGAAATTCAAGATTCACCTAACCCTGAAACAGTCGCTGTGTCTGACCGACAAGTTGTTGTCGCACCATCAGACCCAAACACAAGCACAAGCGTTCGTAGGAGCGAAAGAATACGACATGAGCCCGATAGATACCTTGGATATCATGAGGCCTTCGATGTTCTGTTAATAGCCGATTCTAACGATGAGCCTATTAATTACAAAGCTGCTATATCAGATCCGGAATCTGATAAATGGCTTGAAGCCATGAACGCTGAGATGCAATCTATGCGTGACAATCACGTCTGGGACTTGATTGAGCTACCCCCCGGTACACGGGCAGTAGGGAGCAAGTGGATCTTTAAAAGAAAAACTGACATACATGGAAATGTGCAAACCTACAAGGCACGGCTTGTAGCGAAAGGTTTCACTCAAACCCAAGGGATTGACTATGATGAGACCTTTTCGCCCGTTGTCATGATCAAATCGATCAGGATTCTCCTTGCCATAGCCGCATACCATGACTATGAGATATGGCAAATGGACGTGAAAACCGCCTTCCTGAACGGACAACTCGAAGAAGATGTCTACATGGTTCAGCCTGATGGTTTTGTCGATCCAGAGAATCCAAACAAGGTTTGCAAGCTTAGTAAGTCCATTTATGGACTCAAGCAAGCATCTCGAAGCTGGAATCTTCGTTTTGATCAGAAAGTCAAAGAGTTTGGTTTTGAACAAAACAAAGATGATCCTTGTGTTTACAGAAAGGCAAGTGGGAGCGCTGTATCGTTCCTCGTACTGTACGTGGACGATATATTGATCATAGGGAACAACCTACCCATGCTTAACGAAGTTAAGAAATGGCTTTCATCTTGTTTCGCTATGAAAGACCTTGGAGAAGCCGCTTATATTCTGGGAATCAAGATTCACAGAGATCGATCTAAGCGCCTTTTGGGACTCAGTCAAAGCACATACATAGATAAGATCATAGCTCGGTTCAATATGAGCAACTCCAAGAAAGGAGCAGTTCCCATGACTAAGGGAACAATATTGGACAAATCTCAAGCACCTAAAACGGAGCGCGAGATAAGCCAAATGGCATCGATCCCATTTGCCTCTGCTATTGGATCTATCATGTATGCCATGCTCTGCACACGACCGGATGTCTCGTATGCATTGAGCGTGACAAGTCGGTACCAACAGACGCCAGGGCTAGCTCACTGGACGGTTGTAAAGAACATACTAAAATACTTGAGAAACACCACTGATATGTTTCTCGTATATGGGGGTGTCGATGAGGTGCTCACTGTAAGATGTTACACTGACGCCAGTTTTCAGACTGACCGAGATGACTCTCGCTCACAGTCAGGATTCGTATTCACTCTTAACGGAGGGGCTGTTTCTTGGAGAAGCTCAAAACAGCCAGTAGTAGCTGATTCTACTACTGAATCCGAATATATAGCCGCCTCAGAAGCTGCTAAAGAAGCCGTGTGGATGAAGAAGTTCATATCCGATCTCGATGCTATGCCAAGTATTAGGCAACCCATCGAGATGCTGTGCGATAACACAGGCGCTATAGCTCAAGCCAAAGAGCAACGGTCCCATAAGATGGCCAAGCACGTACTGAGGAAGTTCCACTACATAAGAGAAGTAGTCGACATAAATGAAATTAAGATAAGCAAAGTACACACAGATCAAAACTTAGCTGATCCCTTCACTAAGCCTATGACTCAGGAGACTCATATACGCCACAGAGAAGCGATAGGGCTTAGATTAGCTAAAGACATGTTTTGATTCAGTATTTGGATGTATGAACACCAACAGTTATCTATATTATTCTTATTCCATCTGTTTTATGCAATAATGAATTACATAACTGTGTTCAATATTCGTACGTTTAATCCATGGACAATAAGTTCTTGTCCTAAATGTCCGTAGTCGATTAGTAAGTGGGAGCTATACTAAAGTAAGACTATTGTGACTAGTTGAACTTTAAAGTTGTTTAACGTTCAAACTCACAGACCTCATTGGTGAATGACGTTGGACGTAACTCGCATCATGCAGCGCAAACATGGAAACTTGCCTGCTTGATTAAATGCATGCTCTAATGTATCCTTAGACCTGAGACGCATATTCGAACTCCTCTCTACTAAAGAACATTCTTTGATTGTAGCCTAACGTTGTCGCGTAACTGCCAGCCATAACGGCTACTTTTGGGAATGGCTCTGAGGTTTAGAGGGAGCTGTATGCCTCAACAAGGGATTCTGTACTCTTGCTTCGGCAACAGTTAGACATAAAGGCGCCCTCGTTGATTCCAAGTGATAAGTGTGAGGCCTCACCCAAACTTACTGTGTGTTTGTTGGATCACTTCGAATTGTATCGAGAATGAAAATCGATGAATAAAACATGGGAGTCCATGTCCCAAGATTCATCAGTGTCTTATGCAGAAAGGAACATATGACAATGAATGCACAAGTCGTGAGTCTGCTTGATAGTCAATCAGATATACTTTGGCAACCGACTTAAAGTGTCAATATTAGTTGGTGTAGCCATGCATAGCTAGAGTGCCTCTGGCTGCGCTCGTTAAACTGTCGCGTTCAGTCCAAGTGGGAGACTGTTGGATATATGGTGTCCTACCATGAACAACCGATATAACCGCTCCCAACTTTTGCAATACTGGCCTTCCCAAAATTACATTATGAATAGACACAGCTTTCACCACCAAAAATTTAACCTCCAAAGTTCTCACACAACCACCATGCCCCAAAGTTATTGGCAAAGTGATTTCTCCCATAGGCCTAACCATTTCCCCTGCAAACCCAATTAACGGAGTCTTAGACATAACCATCCTACCTCGCACATCCGCATTAAACTGCCTGAAACATGACTCATACATGATCTCTGTCGCACTTCCACAGTCTATATACACTCTATGCACCTCAAACCCCCCAATTTGAGCTGTTATCACCACTGGCTCTTCAGTTGCAACGTCTTGTCTTATTGGCGGAAAAACTATTTCCTGACACATCCACCCTGGCACATCCTCCACTTTTCCTCTAACATTTCTTTCTATAAAAGTACCTTGCCACGTGTGCACCATATGTATGACTGGCATTGTTTTATCATCCTGTATTCCACCCTGAATAACTTTCACCAAATGTCCCAACTTTCCTAATTTAACAGCCTTATCAATCTCTCGCTTTAAAACAAAACAACTGTCTATAGTGTGACCTTTGTCTT
>JBCNJP010007532.1:0-26530 GCA_039602395.1 Deinandra increscens subsp. villosa
AAGTATGGGATTTTCTTGGAATGAAGCACCACTTGCCCCACGGTGGGCGCCAAACCGTTTTGGTCAAAAATTCACAAAGGAATCTCGTGTTCCAAACTTAGAATGTGAGGTAGTGTGCTTATCAATATGCTTGAAATGTAAAGTTGAACACAAGGATGTAACGAGGGAAAATCCAGGATCCTTCGAGTTGTCTCTAGGAATCCTAGCAAAAAAACCTTGGGAGCCAGCCTGAAGAGCCTGATGCCTAACAATTTTATTGATACGAAATAAAGAATTACAAGGGTTTTGGAGGTTTGATCGATCGAGCTAAGTGTTACAGAGATTATATGCTATCAGAGCTAAAGTGTGAACAAGTTGTGTGTGTCTAAGTCGATCGAATCCTCGATTATATAAAGATTACAATAATAACAAACTATCTGGGATTCCCGGGATCCTATCGTCCAACTAATATAACTGTTAGAACCATTTTCGTCCACTTGGTCCACGATCTCATTCAGCTGGAACTTGAATCTCGAAGGTAGTTGATGACTTCAACGGTACCTGGTCAAATAAACACGTGGCAATTATAAGGGTTAGTCGAATAAAACAAATCAGGATACTTGAACGAGTGAGATTCCCAGACGGTAATAGGATTCCTGAACTATGTGAGCTTCCTGCGAGCATCCTGAAAATATACCCTCAACAGTACTTAAAACTAAGGCATAATTAATAATGCATAATGATAAGTGTTGAGGGTGTATTTTCAGGATGCTCACAGGAAGCTCAGACAGTTCAGGAATCTTATTGTCATCTGGGAATCTCGTACATTCAGGTATCCTGATCATATTATTTTAACTAACCTTCATATTTTGCCACATGTCTATTTGACCAGGTATTACCGGAATCATCAACAACCTCCAAAACTTACGCTCCAGCTGAAGAAGATCGTGGACCAAGTGAACGGAGAGGCCTCTAACGGTCGAGTTAGTTGGACGATAGGATCCCGGGAATCCCGGAAAGTTAGTTATCATTGTATTTGTTATATAAATCGAGGATTCGATCAGTAGGAACACACAACTGCACTCGCACACTGGTTTCCCACTACGAATTATTGTATCACTTAGCTCTGATCGATCAAACCTCCAACCCGTTGTAACAAATCGTTTGATAATTAATAACATTGACTTGGTGGCGGTTTCCAGCCGGCACCCGAGGTTTTTATCCAGGATTCCTAGAGGCAACTCAAAGGATTCTGGAGTTTTCCTCGCTAAAATCCTTGTGTTATCACCCTTACTTGGATTACTTACTCATTTGGTCGTTAAGCATTCTACCTCACAATCTAAGTTTGGAATACAGGATTCCTGAGTGAATTTTTGACCAAAACAGTTTGGCGCCCACCGTGGGGCAAGTGGTGCTTAATCCTACCAAAATCCCATATCTCATTCATTTCATTTGATCTCCGATCCAAATGATGTCAAACCCACAAAAATCTGTCTCGGCCTCTACATCGTCCTCCATTCCCCCTCTTCCCTCCTTTCCAGGAAGCCAGAAGAAGACTAATGACCGTCAGAAGAAAGTGGACGAGCAGCCGAGAAAAACTGATTATCCTGTCTTTACAGGATCCCAGGTTCAATCTGTTGATCCGGTTATTACTAACAATGATTTGTTTTCCTTGATTAAGCAGGTGAAAAATCAAATAGATCAGCAAGAAAAAACTAATCAAACGGTGATGAAGGAAATTGAAGAGCTAAAGAAATCTAGGAAGCCCATGGAAGAGCAAAGTCCCCTGTTTCCCAGGCATCTCGATTTCAATGCTTCAGGATCCTCAGATCCGTCTCGCCACAATAACAAATCAACATCAGGATTTGCTACAGCCCCTACAATGACTTCTCAGGCCGCTGGATACGCTGAAAGAATCTTCAGGACCAGCTCCTCAGAAGTGCATGATGGTGACGACATCCCCATGCAAACAGCAGCCACTACGGAGCCAAGCTTCCCAGCAAATTATGGCTACGGTCCCAGGATTCCGGCCCAGAATCCTGCCTCTGGTAACGTGTCCAATTCAATCCCTATTGTTTCTAACCAGGGTGCTCCTTATGATGCAGGTATTCATCCAAGTATCGCTAGGGAGCTCCAGAAGTTGAAAGAAATGATATCAAATGTTCCAGGGATCCTGAAACCTATCCCTGAAGTTCCTTTGGAAAGCCACAAGATATCTAGATTTACTTGGCCAATATCCCAAGTGGAGATCCCGAAGCGTTTCCAGACCCCAAGTATGAAGCTTTATGATGGAACCACGGATCCTGAAGAACACGTGGCACATTATCGGGAGTGTATGGAGATCAATCCCATCCCGATAGAAATCAAAGAAGCCTGTCTATGCAAAGGCTTCGGATCAACCCTAACAGGGCCAGCCATGAAATGGCTACTGAGCATTCCTCCTAACACTATTACGTCATTTTCTCATTTAGTTAACTTGTTTAACAATCAATTTTCTTGCAGCAGGACCTTTGAGAAGCTTACAGGAGACCTATACCGAATAATTCAGAAGCCAGATGAGCCTCTCAGAGACTATATTGCCATATTCGGACGAGAATCTCTTGAGATTCCTAATCTGGATATGGAAGCAGCCGTGGAAGCCTTCAAAATGGGGCTCTCCAAAGATTCCCGTTTTTACGATGACCTTGTTATGGCTCCTTGCAGGAATCTTGATGAAGTACGCAGTAGAGCTCTGAGATTTATTCGTTTGGAAGATGACAAGAGGATCCACCAAAGACTGGAGGTTCCTAAATACGATCCCAACAGCAAAAAGGCGGAATCCCCCGGGAAGCCGTATAGATCTCGTCCATATTCCAAACCGGAAAATCACAAAGTCAACGCCGTTGACCAAGACGATGACGATGAGGAATATCCTAAGGTATCTGAATACTGTTTTTCCGTTGACATTGGTGGTTTGATGTGTGCTATGCAGGATCTAGGTGAAAAAGCAAGATGGCCCAGGAAGGATACTAAACAAGGATCCTGGAAGGACAAGACCAAGTGGTGTGCCTTCCATGAAGATTTTGGCCACCTGACGGACGAATGTATAGCACTCCGAAAGGAAATCAGTTATCTACTCAGCAAGGGGCATCTTAAGGAGTTGTTAGGCAGAAAGAAGGTCAAGACCCAAGAAGCCGACAAGGTGCCCCAGAGAGCGGCTTCTCCACCACAGGATGCCCAGATTATCAACTTCATCTCAGGAGGCTCGGACATCTGTGGAACTTCATATTCCTCAGCTAAGAAGCATGCCAAGGAATCCAAATCTGAACAGGGTGACAGACCTGTCTGGACATCCACCCTGACTCAAGACAAACTAATATCCTTTGATGAGAGTGACCGTTCTCATGTTCAGGATCCTCACCATGATAGTCTTGTGGTTACTTTATATATTGCTAACCATTTTGTTCGCAGGATTCTGGTTGATAACGGGAGCTCAGTAAACATAATCCGACTTGATGTGCTCAAAAAGATGGGGATCTCAGAAACTGAAATAGTTCCAAGATCCTCGGTTTTAGTCGGCTTCAGCGGTGAAACTAAAAGCACCGTTGGGGATATCAGGTTGCCAGTATATATAGAGGGGGTAAACTCTATGCAAAAATTTTGTGTTATAGATTCTCTCTCTTGTTGCAATATTATTCTTGGCAGGCCTTGGATTCACGAGATGAAGGCAGTTCCTTCAACTTATCACCAATGTATCAAGCTTCCTACACCCTGGGGAGTCGTAAGAATTGAAAGTGACCAGCAGGAAGCCAAGAACTGTTACTCTACTTCAATGAAGAGCACCACTAAGGTGACGAAGGGATAGCAATTACAGACTAAGGCACCTGAAGCACAGGAGGACAGGGAGCTTGATGTCAAAGAAATACCTCTAGACCCTAAGAATCCTGAAATCAAGGTGCTCATGGGAACGAGCATCCCAACAAATGTTGAGCTGGAATTATTACTACTTCTCAAAGCCAGAACTTCAACTTTCGCCTGGAAGCATGAAGATATGACAGGTATCCCTAAACATGTAATTACTCATAAACTTGGTTTAGATCCTTCTTTCAGGCCTATACAGCAGAAAAGGAGGAAGTTCGCTCCAGAGAAAAATATAATCATCCAGGAGGAAGTCGACAAGCTTCTCAAAACAAAGATGATCAGAGAAGTCAAATATCCTAGGTGGCTAGCAAATGTGGTGGTGGTCCAGAAGAAGAATGGAAAGTGGAGAGTTTGTGTTGATTACACAGACTTGAATAAGGCCTGTCCTAAAGACCCGTTTCCACTTCCCCACATCGATGCAATGGTGGATGCCATGGCTGGCCACGAGATGCTCACTTTCATGGATGCCTCAGCAGGATTCCAACAAATTCAGATGGAACCTTGCGATCAAGAGCATACAGCATTCATGACTCCAACAGGTATATATTGTTATACTGCTATGCCCTTTGGATTAAGAAATGCAGGTGCCACCTACCAGAGACTCGTCAATATGATGTTCAAAGAGCAACTGGGGGACACGATGGAAGTCTACATAGATGACATGGTGGTAAAGTCCAAGAAAGCTGAAGATCACGTCATAGATCTCCAGACTGCCTTTGATATCCTTGATCAATATAACATGAAGCTCAATCCCTCCAAATGCCACTTTGGGGTGCGAGCTGGAAAATTCTTAGGATATATGGTCACAGAAAGAGGAATCGAAGCAAGCCCAGAGCAGATCAAGGCAATTCTGAATCTCAAGTCCCCATCAAATGTCAAAGAAGTGCAGAGGTTGACAGGAAGAATCGCGGCACTCAACAGATTTATTTCAAGGTCCTCAGAAAAAAGCAAGGATTTCTACGATATCCTGAGGAAAAACAAGAAGTTTGAGTGGACTGAGAAGCATGAGGAAGCCCTGAGGTGCCTGAAAGACTACTTGTCAGCAGCTCCGTTGCTAATGAAACCAGAAGATGGGGAGCAACTATATTTATATCTTGCCGTTTCCGGAAGCTCAATCAGTGCAGTCCTGGTAAAAGACCATCAAGATCAGCAGCATCCGGTATATTATGTAAGTAAAACTCTGCTAGACGCAGAGTCCAGGTATTCTCACCTTGAAAAGTTAATTTTATCTCTTATAATGGCTTCCACTAAACTTAGACATTATTTTGAAACACATACTATAATCGTGATGTCTAACTATCCTATCAAGGCAGTTCTTAGGAAGCCGGAAATGTCAGGAAGGATGGCTAAGTGGGCAGTCAAGCTGAGTGCCTATGACATCAAGTATGAACCAAGAACAGCAATCAAATCTCAAGCATTAGCCGACTTTGTGGCGGATTTCAGCAGTGACATTGAACCAGAAGTTGAAAAGGAAGTCCAGCAACTTGGGAAGCTCAAGGAAGACTGGATCCTCTACACCGATGGCTCCTCAAATGTTAGAGGAACAGGGCTGGGAATCCTGCTAAAATCGCCACAGGGGGACATAATACCTCTATCCATATCCTGTGAATTCCAGGCTACCAACAATGAAGCTGAGTATGAGGCTTTAATTGCTGGATTACAGCTGGCTAGGGATATGGGAATCCTATCTATACAAGTATTTGTTGATTCTCTCTTATTAACTAACCAATTTAATGGCTCTTATGCAGTGAGAGGGGAGAATCTAATTAAATATCTTGAAGTTGTTAAAAAATTATCTCTATTTTTCGAAAATTTTAACATTTCACAGGTACCAAGAGAAGATAATGCGGAAGCCGATGCTTTGGCAAACTTGGCTTCATCGCTCAGGATCCCTGAGGATGTCAAGATTCCAATAACTCACGTCTTGACACCGGCAATAGCTCAACAGGAAGCTCAGGCTGTTGGCGATAACGCAGGTGCAGACGTTGAGAATCCTGAAGATGCCCAGGAATCCTGGACATACCCGATCCGGAAGTATCTCAAAGATGGGGAGATTCCTAAGGGCGAGAACCCCAGAGCTTTTCGTACAAAGGTAGTACCCTACACTATAATTGATAATATCCTATATAGAAGATCTCTTGCAGGTGTCTACTTAAGGTGCCTAGAGAAGTCAGAAGCTCTTGAGGTGCTTGAAGACATCCATAGTGGAGATTGTGGAAACCATACCGGGGGCAGGGCGCTGTTCTCTAAAGTTCTCAGATTTGGGTACTATTGGCCAACTATGAAGAGGGATGTCGCGAGCTTCTCACAGAAGTGCGATGCTTGTCAAAGGCATGGCAATATCCTTCACCAACCTGCTGAGCATCTGCATCCTATAGTATCCCCGTGGCCTTTCATGAAGTGGGGCATGGATATCGTGGGTAAGCTGCCAAAGGCTCCTGGAGGAAAGGTGTTTATGCTTGCCATGACAGATTATTTCTCCAAGTGGATTGAAGCAGAAGCCTATGTTCAAGTGAGAGAAAAGGAAGTGATATCCTTCATCAAAAGAAACATCCTCACCAGATTTGGGATTCCAGCGGAGATTATATGTGACAATGGTTCCCAGTTTATAGGCAAAAGGACTACGAGCTTTTGTGAAAGCTGGGGCATCAAGATGATCACTTCGACACCTGTCCACCCTCAGGCTAATGGGCAGGCAGAATCCAGTAATAAAATTATCATCAATAACCTTAAGAGGAAGCTGGGTTCCAAGAAAGGTAAATGGGCCGAGGAGCTGCCATTTGTTCTTTGGGCAGACAGAACTACACCCAAGAATGCTACCGGCCAAACACCATTCTCATTGGTGTTTGGGGCAGAAGCCGTAATTCCTACAGAGATTGTACTCCCAACAGCCAGAATCAACTGCCAGGATCCTGAAACAAATAACCAGAACCTCCTTCAGGATCTCGAAACAGTTGAGGAGCTTAGAGATATGGCCAAAATCCGGATGGCCTCTTACCAACAGCGGATAGCAAAATCTTATAACAAGAACACCAGACTAAGAAGATTCCAGGTAGGCGATTTGGTTTTGAGGAAAGCTTTTCAGAATACTACCAATCCTGCTGACGGGAAGTTAGCACCCAAATGGGAAGGCCCTTACCTTATAGATTCTGAAGAAGGTAAGGGGGCATATCGTTTAGTGAATATGGAAGGAGAACCTCTGCCAAGAGCTTGGAATGCCATCCACCTTAAAGCGTATTTTATGTGAGAATCCCATTGGGAATCTCGGGCAGAATCCCAAGGATCCTCGCTGTCTAAATATCCCAAGGTACGTATACTAATTCTATTTCAATTAATTCTCAATATTTTGTGATGAGTTACTGACTTAAGCATCGGAGTGGTGTTAGCTAGGCTAACACCCACCCCTCACCAAGCATTGAGTGTTTTGCAGATTTTGAGAATCCTAGAGAATTTTGGGTATATCCCCAGTTAGAGGTTGGCCACCTCTCTTACGTTTAAGGTATCCTGCATACCTTCTAAGGTTTGAGAGGCTGACTCCTCTCCTAAGTTTGGGTAATCGCCAGTAGCGCACGACCCTCGCCAGTAGCGCACGTTGTCCCCCGGTACGCCAAAGGTGGCCGGACCAGTCCACTCCAGGGGTGGCTGACAATCTTTTCACTGGAGGCTGCCGAGCGGATTCTCAAGGTTTATAACACTGACGTGTTATCTAAGGTTTTGGCATTTTCGTGTCACATACGTATGGGCTTGTCCCCAGTTTTGGCTTAGACCCAAGTTTATCGGGCTTGTCCCCAGTTTTGGCTTAGACCCAAGTTTATCGGGCTTGTCCCCAGTTTTGGCTTAGTCCCAAGAATCCCGGGTTTATCCCCAGTTTATTTAACTTGTTTGCTTTCGAAAATGTCGGCTTCGGCCGGAGGCCAAGAAGCTTTTCAGAATTATTTCAGGTTTTGGAAGAAACTGAAGCAAATACTGAAGAAACTGCGTTCAGGATTCCTACAAGAATCCCGATTCAGGTAGAAAAAGATATGATTATTTGGAATTGGAAAATTGGCTAAGGTAAAATTCAAAGGTCAGTTTTCACTATTTAATCTAACTTGACATATTATTCGAATTTCAAATGGTCTTCCAGCATGCAAGTCATTTTTTTTAAATATTTGATAAGTTTTTACAAATTAATTCTACCAATCAAAATTTCAATACAAAAGGCAATATGAGAAGCCCAAAAGATACTGATATTATTTATAGCCATAAAAGGTTGTGAGCTTCTCAAGCTTCGTCCTGAAAACCTCGGGATCCCTCCACTTGAGAAGCTCGAAGGTCAAAAGATTGTTTTTTGGGAATCCTGGTTTCGTCTTGTAAACACAAGATCCCTCCACCAGGATCCCCACCATTGTTGTTGTTTGCTGCTTGTTCATTACAGGAAAAGAGAAATTGTTTCAACTACAAGAACCACCAAAAGAACCACCTAAAAACCTAAAAAGTGGGCTCAGACCGTTGCAATGTCCTCATCGCCCACTGTCTTCTCCTCCTCCACCGGCTTCACCACGTCCTCCAGTTTCTTGCCAGCTCCCAGCTCAATCACAAAAGCCCTTGTTGGGGCAACCGGAGAATCCGGAACCGCCTTTGAGGAGCCACCTTCGGTCCCATCCTTTCCTTCCCCATCGCCATCTCCTCCCAGCGATTCCAAGACCAGCCTCCAGCCTGCGACATCCCAACCTGGTACCTGAAAGCCAGCCGCTTCAGCCTCTTCTGCCATTTGAATTTTGCATTCTAGGACGCTCCGGGCAGCCGAGAGTTGGCCGATTTCAGCATCAGCAGCCATTTTGGCTTCCAGGGCTTGACGCTGCTCAGTGAGCTTATGCTCATAGAGAAGGGTCTTACCCTTGGCAGTTTCAGCTTGGGCCTGAATCTTCTCGTTGGCTTCGGCGAGCTTCTTCTCCATGTCCATAGCTTGGAAGCTCAGCTTCTCAATACCCTGCACAAGTAGGAATCCTATTCAGTAGCAGCGACAGGTATAAAACTAACACAAATATTACTTGAGCTTCTTACCAGGTTGATCATGGTCTGCATGGAGAGGATTTTATTGCTAACCTCAGAAGGAGCAAGATCTTCAAAGGATTCCAGGTACACCACGGGAGCTGCTGGAGTTTATGAGGCCTTCCTCTTCTTGGAAGCCGAAGCTTTTGGCCGGCTGACAGGTGGCTTGGAGACGGTAGGGTGCTCGAGCTGTTCCTTCTTGACTTTCAGGAGGCTGTCAAGATCCTTCAAGGAAAACGAGGCGCTGGATTTGGGAGCTGTAATCAGAAACAGGTTGTCAGTATCTGGGAAGCTCGTATAATCAAAAAAGTCAGAATCCTATAAAGGCTTACCAGACATGGCAGGAGTATGGTCGGCCGAATAGCTGTTTTCACTGGTTGTTGTTTCAAGGATCAGGGCTCTCTCGTTGGCCGGAATCTGGTAGATGGCTTCAAGCTTCTTGAAGTCAGGCTGCTTCTTGATGAGATTCTCAAACTTGGGCGCTGCAAGAAAGAAAACAACAAAGAAATTAACAATGTACAGAAAATTCAACGGAATAAACACAAAACTTCAGTTTCCTACCCTTCTCAACCCACTTCAACGGTAACTCTGTCCCCCCAGGAATCGAGTCTCGTTTGACGAAGAAGAATCGCTTCTTCCAATCGTGATCGTTGTGGGAAGCTCGGGGAATCAACTGGGAATTAGAGGTACGAGCCTGAAGAACGAATCGGCTACAACCATGGGTTCTTAACTTGTAGGCTTCACAGATCTCAGGAATCCCAATGTCGAGATTCCTGGTTTGGTTCAACTGGTCCAGAGAATACAAGATTCTCCAGACCATCGGCATGGTTTGAGAGTAAGAAAGGCGGGTGGTCTTGAAGAATTGAGTGATAAGCTTCGGAAAAGGGAATGTCATTCCGAGCAAGAATGGATAGTACATGAAGCAAACCCAGGTTGAGGAAACGAAATCGGACTTGACAAGGGAGCTGTAAGGTCGGAAAACAGTCTCCGGCGGAAAAATGCCGGAGTTTTTCAGATCGTGGATGTCGCGATCGTCGAAAGTGCAACTTTCTTCCTCACAGGGGGTAATATACCCCTGATCGTGGAATTCTTCGGCGACCGGAAGGCTTAATGAAGAGGAAGATCGAGTGTTTTTCTTGGCCATGGCCGAAAAACGCAAAGAAAAAACGACGAAGGAGAAGAATAACTGACCTGGAATACCGGAGAAGCTCGAGAGGTTTTTGCGAAGAAGATGGTGATAATCTCAGAAAATTACCTCCTATTTAAAGCGAAACATCACATCTCTTGGACGCCGAGAAAGCAGTCACATCCGTAACCATATTTACCGTCTTAACGCCGTGAAAAAAGGAATCTTTTTGAATTTTAACAGCTGTCAAACTTATCCACAGCTGTTGAAATTCAAGGGGCAATTGTTGAGGGTGTATTTTCAGGATGCTCACAGGAAGCTCAGACAGTTCAGGAATCTTATTGTCATCTGGGAATCTCGTACATTCAAGTATCCTGATCATATTATTTTAACTAACCTTCATATTTTGCCACATGTCTATTTGACCAGGTATTACCGGAATCATCAACAACCTCCGAAACTTACGCTCCAGCTGAAGAAGATCGTGGACCAAGTGAACGGAGAGGCCTCTAAAGGTCGAGTTAGTTGGACGATAGGATCCCGGGAATCCCGGAAAGTTAGTTATCATTGTATTTGTTATATAAATCGAGGATTCGATCAGTAGGAACACACAACTGCACTCGCACACTGGTTTCCCACTACGAATTATTGTATCACTTAGCTCTGATCGATCAAACCTCCAACCCGTTGTAACAAATCGTTTGATAATTAATAACATTGACTTGGTGGCGGTTTCCAGCCGGCACCCGAGGTTTTTATCCAGGATTCCTAGAGGCAACTCAAAGGATTCTGGAGTTTTCCTCGCTAAAATCCTTGTGTTATCACCCTTACTTGGATTACTTACTCATTTGGTCGTTAAGCATTCTACCTCACAATCTAAGTTTGGAATACAGGATTCCCGAGTGAATTTTTGACCAAAACAATAAGTGTAGGTCCTGAAAATCTCCCAAACACACGATATAAAGATCTAACACGAGTGCGGAATCCTCGTGAGAGATTGATTCAAGAAAATAGTAGAAGAAGAGATTCAATCTAAGAGAAAGATTGAATCTTGAATGAAATCCGACTACTATGAAGCTTGATGAAGAGCTGATCGTAAACACCCTCTCTAAGAAGAAATCGTAAATAGGTTCTCCAAAGCTTAGTTAATCATAAACACACATGGGTTTATATAGGTACCCAATGGGTTTACTATTGGGCCCCTTGTGGATCATAAACCCAATAGTAAACCCAAACCCAATCATAAACTAGCCTAAACAATAATCAAACTAGCCTATGATTCTAATTAAACCCTCTAAGCCCAGCCCAACTTATTTAATATTACAAGCCTCATAATCTAGCCTCTACAATCTTCCCCTAGGCTTGTGATATTAAATGTCTTCGATCTTTGAAATTCTTTTTCTTGAGTGACTGGCATAGATGCTGATGAAGATTCTTTCCGCAGAAATCTTCAGGGATGATACTTATTATCTAATGAAAAGACTTCCATAATACATAGTATCTGAAGGGAACTCGAAGATAATATGTATTATCTCAGGGGAAGTCCTTAGCTGAGGGGAAGTAATCAGCTAAGGGGAAGTCTTTAGAGGTCTTTGGGTTCAGGGGAAGCTTTATAGAAAACCCGTAATCTATATTAGGGTTTTTGGTTAAAATTATGTTAATTTGAATCAACTGAACAGATGATAATTACCTCCTAACCCAAAGACCAGTCATCACATGTCTAGTAGTGTATATTTTTTCAAATGTGTGTCAGACAGGTTGATGATAGAAAGATGTTGCTGCTGCTCAAGTTAAAGAACCAACCGGACAAGACTTCCATCTGAAAAGCAACTGTTTAGGGGAAGTTGTTGGTATCTTTACAAGTATCCAAAAGCTTCAAAAGTTTTTCAAAGAAAATGCTCACAAGTTTAGGGGAAGCTGAAGATTTCAAGTCAATCTTTGAAAAAGAAAGTGATGCAGAGAGCAGTCAGAGATCATGAAGATCCAAGTTCAACAATCAAGGTCTTCACAGTTAGAGGTTTTTCAAAATTTAACCTCTAATTATTTTGAAGATTCAAGACAGTTACCGAAGATTCAGCAAGAACCAATTCTTTCAAGAGAAGCAAGTCAATGAGAATCCTCCTCTCATTAACTTGTTCATTTCAAGAAGTTCAAGCTGATGCTGATCAAGAGGAAGTCCCAAGTGCCCGTCATGAAACCCACTGAAGATTTCTGCGGAAAGAATCTTCATCAGCATCTATGCCAGTCACTCAAGAAGAAGAATTTCAAAGATCGAAGACATTTAATATCACAAGCCTAGGGGAAGATTGTAGAGGCTAGATTATGAGGCTTGTAATATTAAATAAGTTGGGCTGGGCTTAGAGGGTTTAATTAGAATCATAGGCTAGTTTGATTATTGTTTAGGCTAGTTTATGATTGGGTTTGGGTTTACTATTGGGTTTATGATCCACAAGGGGCCCAATAGTAAACCCATTGGGTACCTATATAAACCCATGTGTGTTTATGATTAACTAAGCTTTGGAGAACCTAAAAAACATAAGTTTGTAAGGTTTATACAAAACACAATTAATAGTAAGCCCCTAAGGGTATCCAGTCGAAAATGGGTTATTTGGTTGAAACTAAGGTATCCGGTCGAAAACTAAGGTATCCGGTCGAAAACTAAGGTATCCGGTCGAAGTTTATGAGGTTTTGGTCTGACCATAAAATTAGGTTTTCGATCAGAAATGAGGTTTTCTATCAGAAAAGATATGTTGTTCGAGGTCCCGTTTAGGGTGTATGATGAGGATGGCTAATGTGGGGAGACCCACGAATTTTAGAGAGAGAGAGAGAATCACGATTGCCCTGATGAGACCGTCGGGTAACCGGATGTTTGCAATTAGAGAGAGGAGAATCACGATTGCCCTGATGAAAACTCACGCGATGATGCGGTATTGACAATTTGTAACGTGGTCTCGTCTCTATATATAAAAGACAAATTACTATATTTAAATTATTATTTACTTTACTTATATAACTTTATTAAAAAATATATATAATTTCTTTAAGTGTCAGGGATTATTGACTAAATTGTTTGATTTTAGTTTCTATTAAAAAGATAATTTTAATTATTTTTTAAAAGACTATTTCGTCACTTATTCAAAAGATAATTATAATTATTTCTTTAGAAAAATATTTTGTTACTCATTAAAAAGATAATTTTAATTCTTTCTTTAAGAGTTTTGCCCCTTAAAACTCTTAATATTAAGTAATTGATAAATTTGTGTTTCTTATATTATTAAAACTAGTTTTTTTATCCATATGCGTTATACGGTCGAGTTTTAAAAAAAATTATAAATACAATCATAATTTACGACAATTATGTATTTTTATAACTATCTAAAAATTTCTCAATAACTATAGGTGTGTGAGAGGTTCTACGAAAGTGGGCATTTAGGCGGTGGGTTTCCTCTGAGATTGATGTGTATTACAGATAGTGTTGGTTACTCGCACGGACTGCGGTCGTAAGGTGTCGTAGGTAACATCGTTTGCCCTGATGAGACCGTCGGGTAACTGGATGTTTGCAATTAAAAAAAATCTAGTCATGGAAAATAAGGATTTTGTTTATTATATTGAAATGAAACACTTGATAAATTTGAATTTAAACTTAACTAAAGTAAAAAAAATTATAAAATTAAATAGAATAAAATATTTTATATTACATGTATAATATTTAATTAAAATATTACTATAAATAAAGTATTATAAGCATTATATTAAAGTATTAAAGTATATGCAATAAAGTATATTATTTTAATAAATATAATATATATGTAATAGAATATTAACCTTAATATTAAAATTTAGTATTGGATAATTATTAACCTTAATATAAAAATGTGTATTTGAATAATTACCTATTGGATAATTAGTTATTAAAACCCTAATATGGAAATTTAGTATTTGGATAATTATTTATTAAAATTTTAACTTAATTCAAAATTTTATGGTGATAACAAGTTTCTATTTTACTAATTAAACTATGAAAAAACTTTTTATTTATTATATAATATATATAGATATAGATATTATTATTATATTATTATTAATAATATATATATATATATATATATATATATATATATTATTAATCCTACTGCTAAAATTCTTCAAAACTCACGATTCTAATTCTTTTAATAATTAATTATTATATTTATTTAATACATAATTAATTAATTTACATTAATTATTAAAATTGATTTCATATCATTCTCCGGATCACATCTTCTAAATATTTATCCATTTATTTTAACCTTAAATTCTTAAAATTAGTTTAACTATAAAATAATTATTATATGTGAGGAGGGCTATGGTTATGACACCTTAGCAAAAAGGATTTAAGTTTTTTTATTTATTTATTTTTGAAAGGCAATTTTTAAATCTTTTTTTTACAAAAAACGACTATGATTTTAGTCAAAAGTGGTCAAACAAAACTTTTATTTATTATATAGTATATAGATATATTATAGATATTAAGTTGAGAGAAAGTAATATGGGATATTCATAGCGGCTCTCGTGTTCCTGGACGTTCATTCCAAAGAAATGTGTTATCTCTGGTCCTTGGAAGCAAATGCATATGGCAGCAAACGACTTAGAACAGCGGGGAATTGACCTATCCTGCCTCATCAAAGGGGAGGTTGGTTCGGGGCTTGACATAGCCTTCTGGACCGATTGGTGGATCGGACATGCTCCCTTGAGGTATGGTTTTCCTTTATTGTTCACTCTAGAGGTTAATTACAGAGCTCGAGTTGCTGAAAGGATAGTTAAAATCGGGGGCTTTACTTGGCTGAATTTTTGTTGGAAACATGCTCCTCATACGACTGATGAACTGAATGAGTTGCATCAGTTGCACCTTTTGCTGAATGAAGCTGATCAAAGTGGGGGCCGTGATTATTGGAGGTGGTTGGCCGACTCCGATAGTGACTTCTCGGTGAAAAGCATCAAAAGGCTGCTCCAAAGTGGCTTTCTTAGTAACCCTACAATGTGTTTGGATTGGAACAGGTGGCTACCTTAAAAGGTTGGATTCTTTATTTGGAGGCTGGGTCTTAATCGAATCCCAACTGCGGATGCATTAGCGGCTCGGGGAATTATAATACTTGCTGATTTATGTCCTTTCTGTCATGATTGTCCTGAAAACGCAAATCATTTGTTCGTGGAGTGTGGCTTAGCGCAAACAGTATGGGAATATATTGGAAGTTGGTGCTCTATCCCTAGTTTCAACCTATTCTCTGTGCATGATCTACTCTCCATGCATAAATTTATCTAAGGAAATTCAGTTAGAAAGAAATTGGTGCAGTTTGTGATTTATACAGGCAGTTTGGATCATGGGGAAACCCCGAAATGATATGATTTTTAATGGTGTTCCGGTTTCATTAGAAAAGGTGATCAATGGCGTCAAAGAACTCGGTTTCTTTTGGCTCAAGAATAGATCAAAACTAGAGGTACAATGGAGAGATTGGTGTCGTTTTAGAATTAATTGATCTTTGCATGTTGTGGTGATTCTTGTATGGTTGTATTGTACCTTTTTCTATCACATTGGTAGTTTTTTTGTTAATAATATTTCGTTGGCCGTTAAAAAAAAAGAGAGAAAGTAATAATAGTACCTATAATTAATGAAGAATTTAATATTTTAAACTTTTAAATCAAATCTACATTTACTATTATACCGTCACAACAAAAATAATTATAAATTAAGTGGGAAAAAATAATTGGTTGAAATTAGTTTTTTTTCTCATGAAGAAGTGTTCTTTTAGGAAGCCTCCCCTGCAGTGGCGGATCTTGAAAAAAAATTCGTGGGTGACCGAAAGTTACGTGACCAAAAAATATATATATAACTAACGAATTCGGGTCGGATCAAACCAATATATATATATAAGTAACGAATTCGGGTCGGGTCAATCCATTAGAACAAAAAATATTGAATCCGGGTCGAGTGGTTCAAACAAAAAAACTATAAATGAGTACCCTTATACTTTGTTTTAGTTACCAAAACAACCCTAAACTTTGTTGGAGACTGACTTAATACATTCAATATTAAAAAAAAAATTAGTGGTGACCAACTCAATATATATAAAAAAATTTAGTGGTGACCGAAACGATATATATAAAAAATTTCTTCGTAAAACGCCTATACTCGACACCTCGGGACAAAAAATCAGCAGTGACCGAGGTCACTGCTGGTACCCATTAAGAACCGCCACTGCTCCCCTGTATCTGTATATATGACAATTAATGAATTATATTATTTTAGTTCTGAAATTCCTGAAAATGAAAATATGACCGAACAACTAAAAAGGATATATTTTAAAACTTTCTTTACAATACAAGTTTTTATAGGGTCTTAAGAAGATGGCTCATTCTCTGTTGTGCTCTACACTTAGCCAGCAATGGTTCATCTTTGGGCATGGTTAAACCTTTTCCTTCCGACAAATCCACCAAATCGTCACTAATTCTTTCCCATTCAAAGCATTGAATCAAGGATGCCAAAGCCAATCCCATAATCCGATTTGCTAGACCTGACCCAGGACATTTTCGACGACCCATTCCAAACGGTATGAAAGCATACCCCTCGTTTCCCGCTCTCTCAAACCTCTCTGGCTTGAAACTTAACGGGTCATCCCAAACCATTGGGTCCCTATGGATGGCCCACGCATTCACCAATACCATTGTGCCACGAGCCACATCAAACCGTCCAATGGTGCAGTCCTGTGACGGCTCGTGTGGCACCAACAATGGCCCAGCTGGAAATAGTCTTAATGTTTCGTTGACGATGCATTGGATGTATGGCAGATTCGTAAGATCGGTTTCTTGTACGAAACGTTCTTGTCCAACATAATTATCAAGTTCTGTTCTAGCTCTCTCTAATACATCCGGATGATTTAGAAGAAGCGACATAGCCCACTCTATTGTCACCGATGAAGTGTCGGTCCCAGCTTGTAACAATGTCTACAAAATCATAAGGTTAATAAGAACCAAATAAATATATAGTTGATAGGGATAAAGTTATATTAAGAAGTTGTGAACGTCCTCCACCAGTTTTCAATCTAGTGTGATATATTTTTTTATTGGCAGGAAATAGACTTTTATATTAAAAGGAAGCTATAGATTATGAACATACATACCAATATATTGCCTTTGATTACATTGTCTGTGTAATATTCTGGTTCTGTTTCTTGCAAAGAAAGCATAACATCGATAAATGTCTTGTCTGATTCTTTTTCGGACGAATAACCACCTCGTTTAGTCCGGATTTCTTCTATCAGGTGCTGAGAAAAGCTATCGGTTTTCTTTTGTAGTTTCAACAGTTTCTTCTTGAAACCCTGGAAATCAATCCATCTTAAAAATGGTATGAAATCTCCTGGATTTGAAGCACCACCTATCTCAAAAACATCCCTTATAAGATCCCTAAATTCAAGAGCCTGTTCATTGTCCTCCAACCCAGTCTCATAAAACCGTTTATCAGCAACTATTTTCATGACAACGTTAAACGACAAAGCTTGAATTCTAGACCTCATTTCTACTTTTGTAAAACCATCAAAACAATCTTTATAAAGATTCTTGATTAATGATCTAACTTCATCTTCTCGGACACCCAAGTAAGATTTGAGTCGAGCTGTTGAAAAGAGTTCAACAGTCATTATGCGACGAAGGTCTCTCCAGAGTTGACCGTAAGGTGCAGCACCAACTGTGGATCGGTCGTAGTCGAGATACTTGTCACTGGGAAGGCGTGGTCTGTTGGCTAAAACTAGGGGTGTTCAAAAATATCCGAATCCGAATCCGAATTTGAAATATCCGAAATATCCGAAGTTAAAATATCCGAAATTTCGGATATCCGAATTTTCGGATATCCGAAATTCGGATATCCGAATTTTCGGATTCGGATTCAGATATTGATTCTGAACATTTTCGGATATTCGGATATCCGAAAAATATCCGAAATATATATTTTTTAAAATATTAAATTATATATATTATTTAGTTTAACATACTTTAACTTAAAAAACCATAAATCTAAAGTTCTAAACTCCAATGTTCACTCTCTTTGCCTCTTTGGATCCCGTCGTCCTCCAAATCTCGACCCTCACTGGCTCATTGCCTTACACCGCCGATTTGTAGTTTGCCATCGAGCTTGTTGCACACGGATTCGAGCTTCAAATTCGAGACATTTTTTATTTTTTTGTTGGTGTTTGACTATTTAATGTACTTGTATTTGACTATTTGCTCATTTGGATGTTTATCACTAGTAATTTTAGAGATTGAATGTATTTTTTTTAGTTTTTTTTTTTTAGTTTTGAAAATTCGGATATCCGATTCACTATCTGAATCCGTATCCGAAATTTCGGATATCCGAAATTCGGATATCCAAAATTTCGGATACGGATTCGGATAGTGAAAATCAACTATCCGAAATTTCGGATATCCGAAATTCGGATATCCGAAACTTCGGATATCCGGTTTTGAACACCCCTAGCTAAAACGATGTCGTTTTTAGTGAAACATTCTTCAACTGCTGATGGTGAGGTTATCACAAGAACCGGCCGTGAGCCGAACCTTAGAGCCATGATAGGACCATATTTGGAAGAAAGATTTTGTAACACTTTATGAACATGACCATGGATTAGATGAAGGTGGCCAATTATAGGAATAGAAGGTGGACCTGGTGGAAGATTTCTCCCCTTTTGTTGTGTAAGTAATTTAAAAAGATAAAGGAGAGGGACTAAAAATAAAAACGAAATGAGGAAAAGATGAGTTTCATCCATGATGAATGTTGGTGTGTGTTGTTAAAGTGTTCTTGCAATGTATATGGTCACATACATAGATATATATCGACACTAGAAGATTTTAAAAGTTTGACAAAGTATATTTTTATTTTGTTTCTAGGTTACTTAGGGTGCAAGAAGTTTGACAAAGTCAAAATTGCTTTTTTTTTTCTTTCTAGCTTACTAGGGGTGTTAAGTTTTGTTTTTTTAGTTGGATCCACAAAATAGTGAATCGTGTTAGATGTAGATGGGAGAAAATAACACGTTTGGAGACCAAAAACCAATTTGAAATTCAAAACCGGTTTGAAAAAGGACCGATTACTAAAAATCGGATCGGCTTTTTAAACCGAATTTCGGTTTCAAATATGTTTGACATTCTAATAAAACGTTTGCCAAAAACCTGATCCCAAACCGATTAAAAACGAATATGAACCCAGTGGCGAACCCAGGATTTTTTTTCATGGGGGTAGAAATTTTTTGGTAGCCAGATATCCTGTTGTCTATCACTTGATCCAGGTCGGGTCGGGTCGGGTAAAAACGTCACAAAATTCAAGGAAAATAAACAACTATAATACTTCATTAGAAAATGTTAAATTTTTCTTACAATTTAGTCTCTACGGGTTTTCAAGTTTTGAAGTTTCTGTTTTATGTTAACCAAGCAAGTTTGGATGCTAAATAAATGTTAATGAAATGCAAGGGGTATAGCTACCTATTGTGTAAGTTTCAGGACTAAAAAGTAAAGTTTATAAAGCTAGAGGGACATGTGATGTAAAAGTTATAAACAAGAAAGCAAACCCTAGGGGGGATTTTATTAACAACCGCACTCACACACCCCTTTGTGTATGAACTTCATTTTGTGGACTTTTGTTCAAACCAGAGAAAAACGAGAGAAAATCACGATTGATCTCGTGAAAAACGATTGGGGAAAAGCAAGCTGCAGTCTTGTTAACCAAATTTGAGCAAGAAGAAGATGCTTGTGATCACCGATCCCAGCCGTGAGTCATTGTTTAGAAGAGGTTTCATCGGTCTTCATCTCTAATGAAGATTATTATGCAACCGATTTCTCTAATATTCATCTTCTTCTCAACTTTTTTTTTCTGGTTTGGGTCGTTGATTAAAATTGGAAAAATGGATATAAATAATCCTAACTATTGACTATTGGCCGATAATAATCTTAAGTTAATTTTTGTACATAAACAATCTTTTCTTTATACCTTATTTTTTTTAATAATCTTTCTGTTAGAAAAACTAACACCATTAGTAAATGCTGACGTGGAGGACCAATATGTAAACATCTAAACTTAAAAGGTTCATTTTGTCATTGTAATGAACTTCTAAACCTAATATGTGAATAACAAAAAAAACCTAATGTTAATTTTAAAAACTCTTGGAGGCAGTATATCTTCTTCTCCGATTCACCACTGGCTGCCACCCAGTTCACCACCCTCTTCTCCGATTCACCACCGGCTGCCACCGATTCACCACCATCTAAAATAAATTTCCACTAGATATTTTGATACAATTACAACGGAAAGACAAAATCCCTACACTAATACAATACAAGAAAAAGTAAATGTTATGACACATAAATAAATAAATAAATAAATAATACACATAAATGAATACACACACAAACCAAAATAAGAGAATTACATAAACAAAAGAAAGAACAGTGGTTTGAAAATATTATGTTGATTAAACAATTACTGAGATTAATTGAGTTGAAGAAAAGGAGTTTTAAATGATGAAAATATAGATTTAAGAAAAGGTTTTGAGATGGAAGGCATCAGGTAAAACCCGTTTCCCTTAAAACAAATTCCGGGTCTACACAAGATCCCGTTTTTTTTTCCCAGGGCACAATCGTTGAAGTCGGAGACAGCGACCGACAACTTAGACCCAAAATTACCTTGAAGCTCTTGAACTTGATGATGATCTTCAAGAAAGGTCGGAAGAAGTTTTTGAGATGAAGATGAGAGAGTTTTAGAGAATAATTATATAAATTCTTGGTGTATTTTTCAACCAAGAATTACCTTGGTATTTATAGGTGAGAATGAGTTGTAACAACTCATTCACCATAAACCAACGTTCATAACTCATGGTGTAACACCATTCAACATCATAAATTAAGTTGAAACATATTGAACAAGAATTATGACATGGATTCAACTCATAAGACTCAATCTCCATTCAATTACTATTTTATTAAATAATATATATATATAAATAATATATATTTTAATAAAGTTCCAACAGTCTTATTTTTTTTTTTCATAGGGGCAGGCAAACTCCATCTCCTAAAGGTAGGTTGCTACTATTCATTTGGCATTCCATAAGATGAAAGTAAAGTTTATACTCGTTTGTTTATTTAATTTGTGTTTTTTTAACAAGTAGCATTTCTATCTCATGTCATGAAAATAAGGTTTTCTGCTGGTCTCATATATTAGAGACAGTGCATTCTTATGAAGTTTGGAGTGGGATTTTATTGATATTGTATTTTGTTTATTTACTCTGTGGAAGATTATGCATGTATATAAAACACTAGCATTGCTTAAGCATAATATAAAGATAACGGATATATAAAAAAACTGTACAACACGATATTAAAAATTAGAAAAACCAAATGCTAGAAGAATTGAATCTAGGTCTAAATGTTATGCATGACCTAGTATAATAGTTAACAAACACTCCACAAAATATATATGTAAATGCAACATTATCATTTTGAAAAAAAGAAAAATTACAAGGAAGAAAATATTGTTTTCAAGCGAAAACAATATAAACAATTTAGGAATTTTCCATCGATTTAATTATATATAAGTTAGTAAACCTTTTTGTTAGATGGCTAGGGGGCGGAACCAGGGGCGGAGTTAGAGTTATGTATCGTTGGTCGGGGTCAGTGACATTAATGAATTTTGAAACCGTGATGAATAGTGTTTAAGCGGATTTTACATTAACGTATTTAAAATTTGACACCAACTATATAACAAAAATATGTTTAGCCGAGTGGTTTACTGGACTTTTCCAAAATCCACCCGTTATTTAATATTTGAGAGCAAGCTATAAAACATAATTGCATTTTGGCTAGTGACTTAGCTGCTGTCCTTTGAAACTCATGTAGCCTAGTTTTTGGAAGTCGCAAGTTCGATGCTTGTAACTAGTAATTTTTTTTTTGTTATTTTTTTCTCACATACGTACGTATGTATATACGACATATACACCCTTATACCAGCAAACCCTAATTCGATTACATACTCTCAGTTCCAAGTTTACGATCAGGCTTATCATCTACAATCCTAATTTCATAAAATCCAACAACAATTTCGCTTCACCATAACATAATCGAAACACAAGCACAACTTTTCATTCAAAATCGGCTCTATCCATTCGAATTTTCTCCATAGAAATCGAAATACGGAAAAAGTTAGCTTTTGATTTTTTACAATTCTTGTTATCTATTTGATTATTGAGCAATCTCACTTGGTGAGTGGACTAAAACTTTTCAGCAGCTCGTGTCTTGAATTTTGTCTTAATAAAATTCCTCCTCTTTTAGACGTCTACTTTTTATATTAAATTTAACTATATTCAAAGTTGACATTGTTAGGAATAATAAGTTATAGCAATCATGACTTGCCATGTGCAAAGTCACGATTGGTTGCAAAGTCACGATTGGTTCTCTTTTTATAATTTTTTACAACATTTAAAAATTTTAATTTTTTTAAATCACCTTTTAGGTGTTTCAATGTTTTTAGTTTCATTTTGATAATGTTGCATTTACATATATATTTTGTGGAGTGTTTGTTTAACTATTATACTAGGTCATGCATAACATTTAGACCCTAGATTCGATTCTTCTAGCATTTGGTTTCTAATTTTTAATATCGTGTTGTACAGTTTTTTTATATTTCCGTTATCTTTATATTATGCTTAAGCAATGCTAGTGTTTTATATACACCCGTGATATTTTCACAGAGTAAATAAACAAAATACAATATCAATAAAATCCCACTCCAAACTTCATAAGAATAGTGTCTCTGATATATGAGACCACAGAAAACCTTATTTTCATGACATGAGATAGAAATGCTACTTGTTAAAAAAACACGACTAAATAAACAAACGAGTATAAACTTTACTTTCATCTTATGGAATGCCGATGGAATAGAGAGTTGGCGGACCTACCTTTAGGAGATGGAGTTTGCCCGCCCCTATGAAAAAAAAAGTTTAGTGTAATATAAGACTTGTTGGAACTTTATTAAAATATATATTATTTATATATATATATTATTTAATAAAATAGTAATTGAATGGAGATTGAGTCTTATGAGTTGAATCCATGTCATAATTCTTGTTGAATATGTTTCAACTTAATTTTTGATGTTGAATGGTGTTACACCATGAGTTATGAACTTGGTTTATGGTGAATGAGTTGTTACAACTTATTCTCACCTATAAATACCAAGGTAATTCTTGGTTGAAAAATACACCAAGAATTATATAATTCTTTTCTCTCTAAAACTCTCTCATCTTCATCTCAAAAACTTCTTCCAACCTTCTTGAAGATCATCATCAAGTTCAAGAGCTTCAAGGTAATTTTGGGTCTAGAGTTATCTCGGTCGTACTCTCGACTTCGACGATTGTGCCCTGGGAAACAAAACGGGATCTTGTGTAGACCCGGAATTTGTTTTAAGGGAAACGGGTTTTACCCGATGCCTTCGTCTAAAACCTTTTCTTAAATCTATATTTTCATAATTTAAAACTCCTTTCTTCAACTCAATTAATCTAGTAATTGTTTAATCAACATAATATTTTCAACCCACTGTTCTTTCTTTTGTTTATGTAATTCTCTTATTTTCGTTTGTATTGTATTTCATTTATTTGTATTGTCTTATTTCTTTGTATTGTAATAGTTAGGTTTCTTTTTCTTGTATTGTATTAGTGTAGGGATTTTGTCTTTCCGTTGTAATTGTATCAAATATCTAGTGGAAATTTATTTTATCGTTTAAAATACGAACGGTGGTCCTACAAGACTAAATTATAACCGACCCTCAAGAATTTTTGTGATCGACCTCATGAATTTTAGTCAACGACCCAAACTGGAAAAAAAAGTTGAGAAGAAGATGAATATTAGAGAAATCGGTTGCATAATAATCTTCATTAGAGATGAAGACCGATGAAACGATTTCTAAAATCTAAACAATGACTCACGCCTGGGATCGGTAATCACAAGCATCTTCTCCTTGCTCAAATTTGGTTAACAAGACTACAACTTGCTTTTGCCCGATCGTTTTTCACGAGATCAATCGTGGTTTTCTCTCGTTTTTCTCTGGTTTGAATAAAAGTCTACAACTTGCTTTTGTACGCCTGAGTGATTGTCCACTTGTATTTGTCTTTCCATGTTGTTTTATTTGTCTTTGAATTAAGAAGCTAATACACAAAGGGGTGTGTGAGGGCGGCTGTTAATAAAATCCCCCCCTAGGGTTTGCTTTCTTCTTTATAACTTTTACATCACAGGTCCCTTTAGCTTTATAAACTTTACTTTTTAGTCCCGCAACTTACACAATAGGTAGCTATACCCTTTGCATTTCATTAACATTTATTTAGCATCCAAACTTGCTTGGTTAACATAAAACAGAAACTTGAAAACTTGAATACCCGTAGAGACTAAATTGTAAGGAAATTTAACATTTTCTAATGAAGTATTATAGTTGTTTATTTTCCTTGAATTTGGTCTTGTTTTTACTCGACCCGACCTGACCTGGATCAAGTGATAGACAACAATATATCTGGCTATCAAAAATTTTAGATCCCCATACAAAAGTTCATGAGTTCACCACTAAACCTGACTAAATATTTAAAACCATATAAGTAATAATTGTAGAAGATTTTCTAATGAAGTATTATAGTTGTTTATATTCAGTATAGTTTAATGGAAAATGAAGATGAAGACTTTACTTCCAATTCATATCTTCTACGAATGGCATCTTGCTTGCAGGCCGTTAATATATATAATATAAGTAATGGTGAACTTCATTAAAAGTCCACACAAATAAGACAAAACTTTCTTTTCAGCTATTAAAGATATATAATTGTATATCAAACATTTTTTAATAGTTGAGCTATATATATATATATATATATATATATATATATATATATATATATATATATATATGTGAAAGTTCAAATATAAATGTATTATTTTTATATGAAGGAAGGAGTTGTCGACGCGTGGCGTTTTCTTTCTAGACGCGGAGGGACATTTTTATCAATTAAATATTTTTTAATTAAAATATACGGAGATTACGTCACAGCGTTTCTTCATGCGGTGATGCGTTATTTGTTGTAAGGTGTTTATATCGAGTTTCTTCATGCGTCAAAATAAAAACAACATGCGTGATTATAGGGAGTCAATTAACTATTTTTTTTTAATTTATGTTCATGTTTTTTTTTTCTTTTTTGTAAGAGTTTTTCTGTTTGCGCTTTATTTAATAACTGGGTAATTTTATTTTGTTGTTTTTTTTTGGGTGAATATTCTTTTTGTGTTTTAATTATATGTCGTTGCGTGGTTTGTTGTGACCTTAAATTTATGAGTTACTACATGCGAGAAATTACAAGTAAAATACGTTATAATAGAATCTAAAAAATTTTTGAACATATATTCATGTATTTTCAGCTGGTGTCATACACAATTATAGTGTGCGTAATAATGATGTATTTTATTGTTACACTTGTCTATTTTTTAAAGTTGATTTTGTTTTTTTTGCAGAATCATTGATAAATGTTAAGTAGGTTTGTTTTAGTTTTTTACTAGAGTTTTTTGTGTTTGCGTGATTTATTTTAATATCTGCGTAATTTTATTGTTTGCGTGATTTAGTTGTAGTTGCGTAATTCTAAGTTTGAATTGTTTTTTATATATTACTGGTTATTTTCAACATAAATGAAGAATATAAAATCAAGAAATACAAAAATTATTATTATTATTATTATTTGATAACAGGAGGGATACATTTCTACTGATAGGCTTGTAAAAAAGACTTTTTTAACTCAAGAGAGGCACTATAGTCTCAAGTATTTTGTTTATTGTTTCCATCTGCTACATATCCGTTCTGTCCTGGTCTAGCATGAACAAACGTACAATCTCTTGAAGTGAATTCTTTGGCAGTCTGCTTATCTTCTGCACGATTTCTTCTCTGGCTTGCGTGTTTTCTTGGAGGCTTTCGAAACTTTGTTCGAGGACGTCTATCAGCAGTTTCTCCTTGTTGTAATCCAGCATTATTTGCCGAGTTAGTTTCTCCTTCAGCGTGTTGTTGTTGTTGGCTCCTGTGGTGTTGGAGGAAGATGAAGACATTTTTTCGCTTGTCTGTGTTTTTGTGATTTGATGTGTAATTTAATGAACTGTGTTTGCGTGATTTCAAAATGCAATCGAGTGCCTAGTTTTATAGACGGTGGATGATGAGATTCGCCTGGTATTAAATGCGTCACTTGTATTTTTTATTTATTACCATATTAATGGGGACGGTTGGGGGAGGTGAAATGGATCGATTTTAACTTTTTTATTTCTGAGTTTTATTATGTAATTTTTTTTACCCATCGTTTCATTTCCCCCCATTTTTCTGATCTGTATATATATATTTTGGTCTTTCTTCATGCACATTACTTATTCGACCCATAAAGTCCTCAAATCCCCCGTATATCT